>CM022301.1:591125957-591404521 GCA_011799875.1 Thinopyrum elongatum
ATTCCATTGGTGGATGCTGATCGGGATCATGTCCCTAACAAGAACCCCGCACTGAGCAGAAAATGCTCCTTGGTCCGGCTGGGTTCAATCGGTTGGCCATCGCCCTTGATGCTGTGATCGTGAACCTTTCATCCTGGCGCGAACCTTTTCTTCGGGCCTCGTCTCGTTACCGAAGTTTGGCTCGATCCGGAGGGCTAGAAAAGAAGAAGAAGAGAGTTAATATGTGTACATACCAAAACAATTAATGCATCAATTAGTAGTCAGCACAGGCCTTAAATTAATATATATACTCGCCGGACTTGCACAGCTCCTTCCTTCGTTTGCTCATCGGAGCCCTCATAATCATGTCTTCCACCTCCATTGTTCGAATACCGGGAGCCTGCTTCACCCTTCCTTCCCGACCATCGGTGTCATTGAGATACGACAAGATATCACCTCCGTCGAGGATTATGTCCCCCAACAACTGTTCTTTTATGCTTCGATGTTCGGTGCTCCATAGTTTCTGCAAATATTACAACATGGCAATTAATATACAAACATGACAGATGGATATATAGTGCAAACGTAGACCTAGTAGCTCGACGCTTCTACGGTTTGGGGTGGCCTCGAAACTCTCTAGGGTTGGGGTGGCGAGAGGGGGTTGATCGACGTCCCCCCTCATGTCGAAGTTACCGGAGTATCTTCTAGTGGTTGGGGGTCGGCTCTGAGAGTTTGTCGGGTAGGGGCGGGAGGGGTAGGTGATCGACAACGCTTTTTTTCTAGGGTTTGGGTGGCCCGAGAGTTGGTCGCCGGGTATATCGAGAGGGGGGTGAACATTTTACCTTAGTAACATAGAAAAAAAATGTTATCGGGGAGGGGGTATATCGAACCCCCCCCCCCCTCATGTCAAAGTTATCGGGGAGGGGCTATATCGACAACGACATACATAAGCCACAAACATATAAAAAAATGTTATCGGGGAAGGATATATCGACACCCCCCCTCATGTTGAAGTTATCGGGGGGGGGTATATCGAGAGGGGGGGAACATTTTACTAGTAACTTAGAAAAAAATGTTATCGGGGAGGGGGTATATCGACCCCCCCCCTCATGTCAAAGTTATCGGGGAGGGCTATATCGACAACGACATACATATAGCCACATACATATAAAAAAAATGTTATCGGGGAAGGGGTATATCGACCCCCCCCCCCTCATGTTGAAGTTATCGGGGAGGGGGTATATCGAGAGGGGGTTGAACATTTTACCTTAGTAACTAAAAAAAATGTTATCGGGGAGGGGGTATATCGACCCCCCCCCCCCTCATGTCAAAGTTATCGGGAGGGGGCTATATCGACAACGACATACATATAGCCACATACATATAAAAAAATGTTATCGGGAAGGGGTATATCGACCCCCCCCCTCATGTTGAAGTTATCGTGGAGGGGGTATATCGAGAGGGGGGGTGAACATTTACCTTAGTAACTTAGAAAAAAAATGTTATCGGGGAGGGGGTATATCGACCCTCCCCCCTCATGTCAAAGTTATCGGGGAGGGGGCTATATCGACAACGACATAGTATAGCCACACATATAAAAAAATGTTATCGGGGAAGGGGTATATCGACCCTCCCCCCTCATGTTGAAGTTATGGGGAGGGGGTATATCGACAACGACATAACATACAAGGAAAAATGTTATCGGGGAGGGGTATATCGACAACGACATATATACATGGAAAAAAATGATATCCATCTATACAATACATATATACATGAAAAAAATGCTATGAAAAAAAATACATATATGAACAAAAAATTAATACACATATGAACAAAAAAATACATATTGAACAAAAGAATGCTCTGAAAAAAAAATAATACATATATGAACATCCATACATACATATAGCCACATACATACATAATACATTATATATATATGAACAAAACATTATCATATAAAATATGAAAAAAAATCATCATATACACAGAGCCGAGGCGGCAGGCAAGGATCAAGAGGGGGCGGACAGGAAGAAGGGAGCAGAGGGGGGGACGGCGAACGGGAGGTGCGGAGGTAGGGGGAGGTGGGGGAGGGAAGAGGGAGGGGCGAGGGGGCGGCGGGGGACGCGAGGAGACGGCGAAGAGTGGGGGAGGGGACGGGCGCGCTCGGGAGGCGCGGACGGCGACGGAGTGGGCGTAGGCGGACGGCGTCGGCGTGGGTGGGTGGGCGGGGCAGGGGCACGGGCGACGGCGACGGCGTCGGGGCAGCTGGCGGCGTCGGGGAACTGCGATGAAACTGAAAATTTCACAAGTCTTGCTTATATACACGAAAGCATTGGTCCGGTTCGTGACACCAACCGGGACTAATGACCCCTTTAGTCCGGTTGGTGCCACCAACGGGACCAAAGGTCTCTTTTCAGCAGCCCAAAGGGCGGGAAGCAGGGACCTTTGGTCCCGGTTGGTGGCACCAACCGGGACAAAGGGCGTGCATTGTCCCGGTTGGTGCCACGAACCGGTACCAATGCACCCTTTATCCCGGTTAGTGCCACCAACCGAACAAAACGCCTTGTGCTGCCGCGTCGCGGCCAAAAGTTTAGTCCCACCTCGTAGTTGAGAGAGCTCGAGAGTGGTTTATAAGCGCTGCTGCGCCCACTCTCTCGAGCTCCTCTCAACTGCAGGCTTCGGGCCTAAACCGCACTATGTGCCTGTGGGCCTACTGGGCCTGGCTGCGGGCCTGAATCTGGCCCATGATTGGGTTTCTAGTCGTATTCAGGCGTGGTGGCCACGTAGGCGGCACTTTTTTTATTTTTATTTTGTTTTCTTTGTTGCTTTATTTATTTTATTTTGTTTCTACTTACAACAAAATACTCTGTGGTATTTTTATTTATTTTATTAAAATTTATTTTATTTATTTGTTTCACTTATTTATTAAAGTTTATTTGTTTCTACTTATTATTTTATTTTGTTTCTAATTATTTATTTATTTTATTTTGCTTTTTTTATTTATTTTACGAAAATTCTTTTTCTTTATGTTTTGAGAGAAAATACTTTGATAATTAGTTGCATAAAATTTATAAATTTTAGTTTCAATAATACAAGAGGTTTAAAAAGTTGTGAAAAGCACTCAAATGAACTCTGAAGAGGCTGAAAATGAGCATGATATCATCATTTCACCCCACATAGCATGTTCTAAAAAGTTGAGAGGGTGTACGGCAAAAACTGGATCAGCACTTCGTGTACAAAATGGACAATCTCTTTCGAAGTATCAGGGTTTCGGACAAAAACTCACCGTTACAAAGGGATTTCATTTTTGAACTAATTTGAACTCCAGACTTTTTGTGTGCTCAAAATGAACCATTCAAAGCCACATCATCAATTTTCAACCCTTTCTGACTTCATTGTCTTCACTTTTCTTCGCTTGGTCCTTTGCTTATTGCGCCGTACCATGGATATTCTTCATCGCTTAACAGGGTGCATGGGTCAGCCTTGACTTTGAATGGAGGAATTTCATGAAACTTTTCATAATTTCAGGCATGTCTTTCTTACCCTTCACTCCCACGATGTCTCTTTTCCTGAAAGAACTATGTGGCGCTTTGGCTCATCGTATGATGTATCGCTTCCTTATCTTTTCTTTTCTCGGTTTGGTAGACATGTCCTTCACATAGAAAAACCTGCGCCACATCATTGGCTAGGACGAATGGTTCGTCTGTGTACCCAAGATTGTTCAGATCCACTGTTGTCATTCCGTAATGTGGTCTACCTGTACCCCGCCTCCTGACAGATTGACCCATTGCACTTAAACAAAGGGACCTTAAAATCATGTCCGTAGTCAGTTCCCATATGTCCACTATGTAACCATAATATGTTTCTTCCCCTCTTGGTTGCTGCATCAAATCGGACACCACGTTTTGGTTAGTGCTCTTTTGATCTTGGGCGATCGTGTAAAATGTTCCCTTTTATCTCTATCCTTTGTAAGTCAATACAGTCGAAGATGGTCCCCTGGACAACGAGTACAAGCTCATCAGAAGAGTGTTGTCACCTTGAGATGTGTTTCCAACCAACTGCCGAAAGTCCTGATGTGTTCACATGTAATCCAGTCGTCACACTGCTCCGGGTGTTTGGAGCGCAGAATGTTCTTGTGTTCATCGACATACGGGGTCACCAAGGTAGAGTTTGTAGAACTGTGTAGTGTGTTGAGACCAAGAATGCCCGTCCCTGCATATTATTGAGTCCCCTCCTTGCGGCCTTTTCCAGTCAGTTCTCCCCTAATACCGCGATTGAGGAAGACCAATCTTCTTAAGGTCAGGAATGAAGTCAACACAAAATCCAATGACATCCTCTGTTGATGGCCCATGGAGATGCTTCCTTCTGGCCTAGCGCGGTTACGGACATATTTCTTTAGGACTCCATGAACCTCTCAAAGGGGAACAATTGTGTAGAAATACGGGGCCCAGAACGACAATCTCGTCGACTAGATGAACTAGGACGTGCGTCATGAATTGAAGAAGGATGGTGGGAACACCAGCTCGAACTGACAAGACATTGCGCCACATCACTCCTTAGCCTTGGTATGATTTCTGGATCGATCACCTTCTGAGAGATTGCATTGAGAAATGCACCTAGCTCACATGGCTAATCGAACGTTTTCCGGTAGAAGCCCCCTACATGCAACCGGAAAGCAGTTGCGTCATAATCAGTGGCAGTCATGAGACTTTAGGTTCTGAAACTTTTTCTCTGCCTATTTTTATTCCCTTATATTCGACGAGAAGCAGACGGGACCTTCAATGAGCAGGCATTCAAAGAAGATTTCCTTCTCTTCTTTGGTAAGAGCGTAGCTGGCAGGACCTTCATACTGCTTTGGAGGCATGCCGGTTTCGTGCCAACGTTGCAGGTCCTCCCGTGCTTCGGTGTATCTTTGTCTTCCATACACGCCCAAGAAGCCTAGCAGGTTCACGCAAAGGTTCTTTGTCACGTGCATCACGTCGATTGAAGAGCGGACCTCTAGGTCTTTCCAGTAGGGTAGGTCCCAAAATATAGATTTCTTCTTCCACATGGGAGCACGTCCCTCAGCGTCATTCGGAACAGATAGTCCGCCGGGACCCTTTCCAAAGATTACGTGTAAATCATTGACCATAGCAAGTACGTGATCACCGGTACGCATGGCGGGCTTCTTCCGGTGATCTGCCTCGCCTTTGAAATGCTTGCTTTCTTTCGACATTGATGGTTGGTCGGAAGAAATCGACGATCCAGGTACACATTCTTTTGCATTTGTCCAGGTATATACTTTCGTGTCAAGCTAAACAGTGCGTGCATGCGTGGTATCCCCGTTTGTCTGTCTGAAAGGTTACTAAGAGCAGGCCAATCATTGATGGTTACAAACAGCAACGCATGCAGGTCAAATTCCTCCTGTCTGTGCTCATCCCACACAGTACACCGTTTCCATTCCACAGCTGTAAAAGTTATTCAACTAATGGCCTTAGGTACACATCAATGTCGTTGCCGGGTTGCTTAGGGCCTTGGATGAGTACTGGCATCATAATGAACTTCCGCTTCATGCACAGCCAAGGAGGAAGGTTATAGATACATAGAGTCACGGGCCAGGTGCTGTGATTGCTGCTCTGCTCCCCGAAGGATTAATGCCATCCGCGCATAAACCAAACATACGTTCTTGGGTCACCTACAAACTCAGGCGGTACTTCTCTCGATTTTCTCCCTGCGACCCGTCAGCGGGTGCTCTCATCTTCCCGTCTTTCTTACGGTCTCTCTGTGCCATCGCATCAACTTGGCATGCTCTTTATTTCTGAACAGACGTTTCAACCGTGGTATTATATGAGCATACCACATCACCTTGGCAGGAACCTCTTCCTGGGGGGTCGCCGTCAACATCACCAGGGTCATCTCGTCTGATCTTATACCGCAATGCACCCATACCGGGCCTGCGTTCAAATCCTCGTATGCACCGCGGTACAGGATGCAGTCATTAGGGCAAGCATGTTTTTGCACCTCCAATCCTACAGGGCATACGACCTTCGTTGCTGCGTACGTACTGTCGGGCAATTCATTATCCTTTGGAAGCTTCTTCTTCAATATTTTCAGTAGCTTCTCAATCCTTTGTCAGGACAACATTCTCTGCCTTCCACTGCAGCAATTCCAGTACGGTACCGAGCTTTGTGTTGCCATCTTCGCAATTGGGGTACAACCCTTTTGGTGATCTCTAACATGCGATCAATTTCAGCTTCTCCTTTTCACTTTCGCACTGTCTCCTTGCATCAACAATGACCAGGCGGAGATCATCATCGGGCACATCGTCTGGTTCCTCTTGATCTTCAGCTTCCCCCGTTGCAGCATTATCGTATTCAGGGGGCACATAGTTGTCATCGTCTTCTTCTTTCGCTGTCTTCCATCATAACCCCATTTTCCCGTGCTGGTCCAAACAGTATAGTGTGGCATGAAACCCTTATAAAGCAGGTGGGTGTGAAGGATTTTCCGGTCAGAGTAAGACTTCGTATTCCCAAATATAGGGCATGGAAAACACATAAAACCATTCGCTTGTTTGCCTCAGCCACTTAGAGAAAATTATGCACGCCCTTAATGTACTCGGAGGTTCGTCTGTCACCGTACATCCATTGCCGGTTCATCTACGTGAGCTTATATATAATAAGTGTGTCAAAAACCATTACAAAACATCATGAACAAATAAGTGACCAAATTAATAGAAGTTCATCATCACATTAAAACCAAAGTACATACATAGTTCTTATGAACAACATATAGCTCTTCAGAGCATCTAATTAAACCATACATTATTGAAACTATGTAAAACATTTCAATGCAACCACAAATGCGATCATAATCACAACCAAGGTAACAATTGATCCAACGGCATAATGATACCAAGCTTGGTATGAATGGCATATTTTCTATACTTTCTAATCTTGAAGCGCATTGCATCCATCTTGATCTTGTGATCATCGACGACATCCGCAACATGCAACTCCAATTTCATCTTCTCCTCCTCAATTTTTTAATTTTTCCTTCAAGTAATTGTTTTCTTCTTCAACTAAATTTAACCTCTCGACAATAGGGTCGGTTGGAATTTCCGGGTCACATACCTCATGATAAAAAAATCTATGTCACGTTGTTCGGCATAATTGTCATAAACAACAAATGAACCAAGTAGTTATAAAATATAATATATACCACATCCGAATCATAGACAGGACGAGGGCCGACGGGGGCGGATACCAAAACATCGCACTATATGTAACAAACAATAATAAAATTAAGAAAATTATTCAAGTATCTATGTAAATCATACAAGTAAGAATTTTTTTATTTTAGAAAGAAGATAAGAACAAGAGGCTCACCACGGTTATGCCGGCGACGAGATCGGCGTAGGCGATCGACGGCGGGTGAAGACGGGGACGGGACGTGACGGACCGCTAAACCTAGACAAATCTTAGGAGAAAATGGAGCTTGAAGGTCGAGTTTGGAGAGGAGAAAGCTTAAGTAGTGTTGCTCGGGCATTTCATCGAAACACCTCATGTGCATAGGAGGTGAGCTAGAGCACCACAAAACACTCCCGCCGGCCAGAAAAAACAGAGTAGTGGAGTGCTCTGCTCGCGGGTGAGGGGTATATATAGGCACAACATTGGTCCCGGTTCGTGGTTGGAACCGGGACTAAAGGCACCTTTGGTCCGGTTCCAGCCACGAACCGGGACCAATGGATGTGGGCCAGGAGCGAGGCCCATTGGTCCCGGTTCGTGTCTGGAACCGGGACCAAAGGGTCCAGACGAACCGGGACCAATGCCCCACGAGCCCCGACCGGCCCCCTGGCGCACGAACCGGGACGTATCCCCATGTGTCCGGTTCCTTACTGAACGGGACTAAGGCTGGGCTGGCCTGGACCAAAGCCCTGTTTTCTACTGTGCATGAACTCTGAAGAGGTTGAAAATTGGCATGATATCATCATTTCACCCACATAGCATGTGCTAAAAAGTTGATAGGGTTACGGCAAAAACTGGATGACTCGTGACAAAATGGACAATCTCTTTCGAAGTATCAGGGTTCGGACAAAAACTCACTGTTACAAAGGGATTTCATTTTTTTAAACTTATTTGAACTCCAGACATTTGTGTGTGTTCAAAATGAACCATTCAAAGCCACATCATCAATTTTCAACCCTTTCTGACTTATCTGTTATTTTTCATGCATTTACTGATTTGTGTGCTAAATGACCCTCAAATTGAAAAACACTTCACATGAACTCTGAGAGGTTTGAAATTGGCATGATATCATCATTTCACCCACATAGCATGTGCTAAAAAGTTGAGAGGGTTTCGGCAAAAACGGATGCACTTCGTGTACAAAATGGACAATCTCTTTCGAAGTATCAGTGGTTTCGGACAAAAACTCATCTGTTACAAAGAAATTTCATTTTTTTAAACTTATTTGAACTCCAGACTTTTTGTGTGTTCAAAATGAACCATTCAAAGCCACATCATCAATTTTCAAACCTTTTATCATCTGTTATTTTTCATGCATTTACTGATTTTTTTGAGCTAAATGACCCTGAAATTGAAAAGCACTGACAATGAAATCTGAAGAGGTTGAAAATTGGGATGATATCATCATTTCACCACATAGCATGTGCTAAAAGTTGAGAGGGTTATGGCAAAATCTGGATGTTCTTCGTGTACAAAATGGACAATATCTTTCGAAGTATCAGGGTTTCGGAAAAAACTCATCTGTTACAAAGGGATTATTTTTTAAACTTATTTGAACTCCAGACTTTTGTGTGTTCAAAATGAACCATTCAAAGCCACATCATCAATTTTCAACCCTTTCTGACTTCATCTGTTATTTTCAGGCATTTACTGATTTTTTGAGCTAAATGACCTGAAGTTGAAAAGCACTTCACATGAACCTTGAAAGAGGTGAAAAATTGGCATGATATCATCATTTCACCCACATAGCATGTGCTAAAAAGTTGAGAGGGTTACGGCAAAAAAATGGATGCACTTCGGTGACAAAATGGACAATCTCTTTCGAAGTATCAGGGTTTCGGACAAAAACCCATATGTTACAAAGGGATTTCATTTTTTTGAACTTATTTGAACTCCAGACTTTTGTGCTCAAAATGAACCTTCAAGCCATATCATCAATTTTCAACCCTTTATGACTTCATCTGTCTTCACTTTTTCTTCGCTTGTGTCCTTTGCTTATTGCGCCGTAATGGATATTCTTCATGCTTAACAGGGTGCTTGGGAGCTTGACTTTGAAGGGAGGAATTTCATGAAACTTTTCATAATCTTCAGACATGTCTGTCTTACCCTCACTCCCACGATGCTCTTTTCCCTGAAAGAACTAGTGGCGCTTTGGCTCATCGTATGATGTATTCGCTTCTTATCTTTCTTTTCTCGGTTTGGTAGACATGTCCTTCACATAGAAAACCTGCGCCACATCATTGGCTAGGACGAATGGTTCGTCTGTGTACCCAAGATTGTTTAGATCCACTGTTGTCCATTCCGTAATGTGGCACTACCTGTACCCCGCCTCCTGACAGATTGACCCATTTGCACTTAAACAAAGGACCTTAAATCATGTCCAGTGTCAAGTTCCCATATGTCCACTATGTAACCATAATATGGTCCTTTCCTCTTGGTTGCTGCACCAAAGCGGACGCCGCTGTTTGGTTGGTGCTCTTTTGATCTTGGGCGATCGTATAAAATATTCCCATTTATCTCGTATCCTTTGTAAGTCAATACAGTCGAAGATGGTCCCCTGGACAAAGAGTACAGCTCAATCAGAACAGTGTTGTCACACTCTGAGACGTGTTTCAATCCAACTGCCAAAAGTCCTGATGTGTTCACATGTTAATCCAGTCGTCACACTGCTCCGGGTGTTTGGGAGCGCAGAATGTTCTTGTGTTCATCGACATACGGGGTCACCAAGGTAGAGTTCTCTAGAATTGTGTAGTGTGCTTGAGACCAAGAATGCTCGTCCCTGCCTATTATTGAGTCCCTCCTAGCGTGCCCTTTTCCAGTCAGTCTCCCCTCATACCGGATTGAGGGAGACCAATCTTCTTAAGGTCCAGGAATGAAGTCAACACAAAACCCAATGACATCCTCTGTTTGATGGCCCATGGAGATGCTTCCTTCTGGCATAGCGCGGTTACGGACATATTTCATTAGGACTCCCATGAACCTCTAAAAGGGGAACATATTGTGTAGAAATACGGGGCCCGGAACGACAATCTCGTCGACTAGATGAACTAGGACGTGCGTCATGATATTGAAGAAGGATGGTGGGAACAACCAGCTCGAAACTGACAAGGACATTGCGCCACAATCATTCTAGCCTTGTATGATTTCTGGATCGATCACCTTCTGAGAGATTGCATTGAGGAATGCACATAGCTTCACAATGGCTTAATCGAACGTTTTCTGGTAGAACCCCTTCAATGCAACCGGAAGCATCGTTTGCGTCAAATCAGTGGCAGTCATGAGACTTTAGGTTCTGGAACTTTTTCTCTGCGATATTTATTATTCCCTTATATTCGACGAGAGCCAGACGGGACCTTCATACTGAGCAGGCATTCAAAGAAGATTCCTTCTCTTCTTTGGTAAGAGCGTAGCTGGCAGGACCTTCATTACTAATTTCGAGGATGCCGTCTTTTTCGTGCCAACGTTGCAGGTCGTCCCGTGCCTCGGGTATCTTTTGTCTTTCCCAAACACGCCCAAGAAGCCTAGCAGGTCACGCAAAGGTTCTTTGTCACTGGCATCACTCGATTGAAGAGCGGACCTCTAGGTTTCCAGTAGGGTAGTCCCAAAATAGAGATTCTTTTCCAATGGGAGCGCGTCCCTCAGCGTCATTCGGAAAGAAGTCCGCCGGACCCTTTCCAAAGATTACGTGTAAATCATTGACCATAGTAGTACGTGATCACCGGTACGCATGGCGGGCTTCTTCCGGTGATCTGCCTCGCCTTTGAAATGCTTGCCTTCTTTCGACATTGATGGTTGGTCGGAAAGAATCGACGATGCCCCAGGTACACATTCTTCTTGCATTTGTCCAGGTATATAACTTTCGGTGTCAGCTAAACAGTGGGTGCATGCGTGGTATCCCTGTTTGTCTATCCTGAAAGGTTATTGAGAGCAGGCCAATCATTGATGGTTACAAAACAGCAACGCATGCAGGTCAAATTTCCTGTCTGTGCTTATCCCACACACGTACACCGTTTCCATTCCACAGCTGTAAAGTTCTTCAACTAATGGCCTTAGGTACACATCAATGTCGTTGCCGGGTGCTAGGGCCTTGATGAGTACGTGTATCATAATGAACTTCCGCTTCATGCACCAGCCAAGGAGGAAGGTTATAGATAACATAGAGTCACGGGCCAGGTGCTGTGATTGCTGCTCTGCTCTCCAGAAAGGATTAATGCCATCCGCGCTTTTAAAAAAACCATACGTTCCTTGCGTCACCTGCAAAACTCCTCCCGGTACTTTCTCTCGATTTTTCTCCACTGAGCCCGTCAGCGGGTGCTCTCAACTTCCCGTTTCTTACGGTCCTCTCTGTGCCATCGCATCAACTTGGCATGCTCTTTGTTTCGAACAGACGTTTCAACCGTGGTATATTAGGAGCATACCACATCACCTTGCAGGAACCCTCTTCCTGGGGGGCTCGCCGTCAACATCACCAGGGTCATCTCGTCTGATCTTATACCGCAATGCACCGCATACCGGGCATGCGTTCAAATCCTCGTACGCACCGCGGTACAGGATGCAGTCATTAGGGCATGCATGTATATTCTGCACCTCAATCCTAGAGGGCATACGACCTTCTTACTGCGTACGTACTGTCGGGCAATCGTTATCCTTTGGAAGCTTCTCTTCAATATTTTCAGTAGCTTCTCAAATCCTTTGTCAGGCACAGCATTCTCTGCCTTCCACTGCAGCAATTCCAGTACGGTAGCGAGCTTGGTGTTGCCATCTTCTTAATTGGGGTACAACCCTTTTTGGTGATCCTTAACATGCGATCGAATTTCAGCTTCTCCTTTTCACTTTTGCACTGTCTCCTTGCATCAACAATGACCCGGCGGGAGATCATCATCGGGGAACATCGTCTGGTTCCTCTTGATCTCAGCTTCCCCCATTGCAGCATCACCGTATTAGGGGGCACATAGTTGTCATCGTCCTCTTCTTCTTTGCTGTCTTCCATATAACCCCTATTTCTCCGTGCCTGGTCCAAACATATAGGTGGCATGAAACCCTTCTCAAGCAGGTGGGTGTGAAGGATTTTCCGGTCAGAGTAAGACTTCGTATTCCCACATATAGGGCATGGACAACACAATAAAACCATTCTACTTGTGCTCAGCCACTCGAGAAAATTATGCATGCCCTTAATGTACTCGGAGGTGCGTCTATCACTGTACATCCATTGCCGGTTCATTTGCGTGCATATATATAATTAAGTGTGTAAAAAACCGGCGATGAGAATTTTTTCTTAGAAAGAAGATAAGAACAAGAGGCTTACCACGGTTATGCCGGCGACGAGATCGGCGCGGGCGATCGACGGCGGTGATGAAGACGGGGAAGGGATGTGACGGGCTAAACTTAGACAAATCTTGAGGAAAATGGAGTTGAAGGTCGAGCGTAGAGAGGAGGAAAGCTTAACTAGTGTGGCTCGGGCATTTCATCAAACACCTCATGTAGCTTAGGAGGTGAGCTAGAGCACCACAAAGCTCTCCCCTCGCGGTGTGACGCCCCCGGCTTAATCGTGCACTAATCATACACGCAAATGCACACGATCAAGCCTAAGGACTCACTTGAAGATATCACAACACAACTCTAAAATATACATAAAGTCATACAAGCATATATTACAAGCCAGGGCCTCGAGGGCTCGAAATAAATAAGCTTGATGACAACAAGCATCAGCGGAAGCGTCAGGTATCTGAGTACAGATATAAAGAAAACAGAAAGGCCTTTAGAAAGACGGAACCCAAAATGAAACACTACGATCGAAAGGCGTAGGCCTCCTGCCTAGGACCCTCCGAACCTACTCCTGGTCGTTAGCCAATCTAGAAGTAGAAGCCGTCCTCGGGGTGGTAGAAATAGTCGATGGTGGAACAGCTATCTCAGGGGCTCCGTCATCTGGTCGCGGACAACTGATAGAGGAGAAAAAAGGAAAGCAAAGCAACCGTGAGTACTGCGAAGTACTCAGCAAGCAAGGATCTACACTACATATGCAACATATCAAGGGATGCTGTATATGTGGACTGGGCTGCAAAATGCCAGAATAGGAGAAGGCCTAGTCCTTTCGAAGACTAGCATCTTCAGCATCTTCAAGCATCTTCGAGCGTCTTGCAGCATATAGAAGAGTACAGAGCAGCATAGTATAAAGTGTAGAGGTAGTAGCAAGCAACAGTCTCGCCCAGAGATCCTTCCTCGTCTCCTGCGAGGAAAGACGATTCCGGAGTCACATATCCAGGTAACATCCCAATTCTAACTGTACCGATCGGGATACAACCGAGTGTCCTTTACAGTAGGACCGGCTATCGATAGATGTGTTCTTCCCTGCAGGGGTGGCACCAACTACCACCACGTCAATTAACTCCGGCGGACACACTTTCCTGGGGTCATGCCCGGCCTTGGCCCAAACGACAATCGCAACCCTACCTACAGCTCAGCAGAGAGGTCCCCGCCGGTCTAACCTCCTAAGGCGAAGGGGGTCTTGGGGCCATCGCCCCTCGCCCCTCGCCCCCGGGTCGTTGTGGCAGGGTGGATACCAGCACTGCCTAGGACGGCCGGTAGATCGACCGTGCCACAAGCTGAACTGGACGTTGACAGAGCTTTCGGCTGATGTTACGATGCAGAACGCCATACTATGCCCACGTGATGGTTAGTGCATATCGACCAGAGGCCGGCTCAGATCAATATCCAAATCGTAGTGGTCCTAGTGGCTTGCGGGGCAACGAGTAGAGACTCACGAAAGATGTGACCGCCGTCGCCCCGTCTCGAGGACTTGCTGCAAGGGCTAAGAATGCCCGGCCGCGCCTCGTGGAAAAACTCACGGGTAACATATCCATCACTCGCGGGTACCCTCGGGGTCGACCCGCCTTTTAAGTAATAGTATCAACAGTAATGTAAGGCATCCGTGTGGTCCACCATATCAAGGGGAATCCGAGGCATCACCTCGTTGGACTCCCACCTGATGTACAACAAGATGGACGTAGGAGGCATCACCCTCGAGGTCCACACGTGAGGTGTTACGCGACTAGTCAGTATCAGTGGTGGTGTAGGAGGTATCACCCTCGCTTACCACGACCGATCAACTAACCTACAAGGTTATCATCAGAAGTGCTGACGAGGGTTATCACCTCGGCACTCGATAGAACCCAGTAGGTCGAGCAACGAAGGGAAAGTGAGGTGCGGTGCGGGGCTGATCTTCAATCCCGTTGATCGGGTCTTTGAAACTCCGCGGGGGCAGTCGGGATAAAGTGGGGGTCACTAATGGGGCTACCCAGTCTATACTAAAACAGTTTAGGATAGAAGGCAGTTATCAACAGTAGACTACAATAAACAGGCTATGCAGCAGATATAGGAAAAACAGTAACAGTAGCTAAAATCCAATGCAAGCAGGAGAATTAGAATAGGCGATATCGAGATGATCAAAGGGGGGGGGGGGCTTGCCTGGTTGCTCGGCGCAAGGCCAAGGGTCGGTTGTGGTAGCAATCACAGGAGCTGCGTCGATCTCGGGGAGGCTACGTCGGTACGAAATCTACCGAGGGAGAAGAGGGGGAGGAAGGAAACGGTAAATACGAAGCGACATATGCATGAAAATACGATACGCGATGCTAGAGGTGGTCTATCGTAGTGCTACACGACACCGGTGAAGGAGGGGAACATCCGGAATGTTTTTCCGGTTCCGGACGTCTGTCGGACAGATGAACCGGAGAGAACGGTTCCATGTTCAGGTAGTATGGGTAATGACAGATAAACAGGGGCGTATTCAATTCGTCTCGTCGTTCTGAGCAAGTTTCATGTATAAAGTTTTCGATCCGGAGGCTACTAGGTTTAAAAGTTATAATTTCAAAGTTTATTAGATTTTCTGGAATTTTTGGATTATTAAAATCAAATTGAACAGTAGCAGGAAATGCGGGTGCACCCGGTGCGCTGCACCCAGTGTTGCACCAGAGGTCTGACCAGTGGGGCCAGTCAACTGCTGACTCAGCAGTTGACTGGTCCACGGTTGACCAGTCAGCGGGCCCAGCGGGGCCCGCGTGTCAGTGACTCAGGTTAACTAACAGTTTTTAGTTAAAACTAACTAATCTAATTAGTGGCCTGGGCCCAGTTGTCAGTGGGGGTTACGCGTCATGAGCGGGTAATGACGACAAGTCAGCCGAGGTTAGCACCGGCGGGGAGTACAGTGCACCGGCGGCGAGGCCGAGATCCGACGATGGCCGTCCGGCCGATTCCGGCGACCACAATGGACGACCGCGGGCACGAATCGAACGGAGCAGGTTCTGCACCCAACCGTGCTATGGGCGCGAGAAGAGGAGGTCGGCACGGCGACAATGGCGACTACCGAGGCGGCTGGCGGGCAGCGCTACGCGGATCGACGACTACCGGATGCGCGCGTTCAAATGGGAAGAGGGAGGGGTTGGCGGAGCTCACGCGAGGCCGGGGAAGAGCTCGGGGAACCGGGGAGGCAGCGAAGGTGGTGGATCGAGGCGGCGACGGACACGGCAGCAGGAGGTTGAAGAAGAGGGCGGATCCGGCGCGATGGGGCACTCCAGCTCGACCTGACGCACTTGGGCGACGTGTCAAAGTAGGGGAGGCTCGAGGACTCGCGCCTTGGCGATGGTGGTCGGTGGCCGCGGCAACGGTGAGCGGACGGCAACGGCGGCGTTTGGTTTGGGGGGAGAACGGAGGAGAGAGTGGAGCGACGAGGAGAAGGGGAAGTGCGGAGAGAGGGGAAGTGGAGGAGGACCAGGGGAATGGATGAGGGGCTCTGCCTTATCCCCTCATCGGCCACGGCGTCGCCGTGTCGACGTTCAGCCGGAGCCGGCGCGCGACGGCCACAGGGATGGCGACACGGGGGGGGAGGTAGCAGGTGGGCTGGCTGGCCGGCGCCAGGTAAGTGGCTTCGGCCTTTCTTCTTTGTCTATTTTTCTGTTCTTTTTATTTAATAAAAGAGAGGAAAAGAATTTATTTGAGCACCCTATTCACTTAGGAATAGTATGGGAAGCGTCCCATTAATTCCTTTGTGTCTTTTAAGCAGTGCCACAAAAAGTTAGAGAAGTTATTTGACTCTGTTTGGATTTTCCATAAATGAGATAGCATTTTAAAAATGCTGAAATGCTCTGAATTAATTGCCACTGCTCATTTACAACAAGGTAATGTTGTATTCCTTAACATATATTGTTTTGGAATATTGCAATAATGTGAACATTTTCCACAAGTATGGAACAACTTTAATTTCACTTTGAAATTGAGTTGATTTCAGAATAGCATTTGAATTGAATATTTCACCAAAGTGATTAAGCACTGCAAATGGAGATGACCTGGCAGTATCATAGCTGATCACTGTAGCAATTACAAAAAGGGGTGTTACAAATTCTCTCCTCTAAAAGAAATTTCGTCCGGAAGAATTAAGAAGTAGAGGGGAAGAGTTCGGGGTATTCAGCACGAGGTTATCCTCGCGTTCCCAAGTGGCTTGTCTTCAGTGTGATTCGACCAATGCACCTTCAGGAACTTGGTAACCTTCTGACGAGTCCGACGTTCAGCTTCATCAAGGATGCGGATCGGATGCTCCTTATAAGACAAGTCATCTTGCAATGCGAGCATCTATGATCCACTGCTCGGTGCGGAGATTCTTTGAAGCACTTTCGAAGTTGTGACACGTGGAAGACGTCGTGGATGTGGGAGAATTGCGGCGGCAACTCCAATTTATATGCCACTGTCCACGTCTGGCAACTATGCGAAAAGGACCAATATAGCGAGGAGCTAATGCCTTGATTCCGAAACGACGGGGTGCCCTTCATAGGAGTGACTCGAAATAGCTGAATCACCTGGTTGATAAGTCAGACACCCATCGTTGTCGATAATAGTTGCTCTTCTGGCGGTCTTGAGCCGCCTTGAGATTTTCTGGACAATGCGGACTGTTCTCGTTGTGGTTGGATAATACCCGGACAACAAGAGGTCGTTCCCCAGTTTTTGACAATTCAGAGGGGTCCGACATTTACGTCCATATGTACTTCGAAGGGGGGCCATTTTCAAGCTGGCTTGATAGCTGTTGTTATAAGAGAAACTCGGCTACGGGAGAGATTCTTCCCAATTCTTGCCAAAAAGATATAACACAAGCTGCAGCATGTCTTCGCAGCACTGCATTGATATCGTTCGACTTGGCCTGTGGGATGGTGATGATAGCTGAACTCCAGGTGATATGAGTTCCATAGCTTCTTGGAAACTTTCCAGAATTTGGAGGTGAAAGACTGCCACGGTCCCGACTAATATCCTCGGAATTCCGTGGAGTGAAACGATTCTGGATATACAGCTCTGCTAACTGTTTAGCTGTGATCTGTCTCCTGACAGGAGAAATGGGCAACCTTGGAAGCTTGGCGAGACGATGACAAGAATAGGCATCGTGAACCTTCTGTGACTTGGGAACCGACCAGTAATGAAGTCCATTTGCACTCTATCCATTTCACAACGGAATAGGAAGTGGTGAAGAAGTCCTGACGGTTTCTGATGTTCTCTGCCTTTAGCGACGGACACGTCACCATTCAGCAACAACGAGCAATATCCTGCTTCATTCTAGCCACACAGTTACCTTTGACGAAGATCACGATACACTCTGGTGTGCTACCCGGATGAAATGATAGTGGCGTATCGTGTGCTTCCTCATGACCTTGTTCAGTCATAAGCTCGAAGCGAGGACGACAATACGGTCTTTGAAATAAACGTTCCATCTTGCAGCCAGCGAGAAATTCCCTATAACTTTCAGGTGAAGATCTTTCTTCATCAGATCAATACTACGGCATCTTTACGTGCGCCATCCTAACAGCCTTCTACAGGGTGGTTCAACAACCAAGTTTGATAGGTATCCTTGGGAACTATCTGAGATTTAGCTTCCGAAGCTCTTCATACAAGAAGTGGTGTTTCTAGCTGGACTTCAAGTTCACAGCAATAGGATTTGCGGCTCAACGCCATCAGCCATACGTTAGCGTGCCAGGGGTATAAGAAATACCCAAACATAGTCTGCAATGGTCTCCATCCATCTTTGCTGACGGAGGTTTAGAGATGGTTGAGTGAACAAGTACATTCAGGCTCTTATGATGTGTAGATCTCCGCAACGATTACCGAGGAGGTAATGTCGCCACAAATGCAGTGCATAAGATGACAGCCGCTCGTTCTAGATCATGTACTGGATAATTCTCTTCATGCGGACGCAACTGACGAGAGCCATATGCAATCACTTACGTTCCTGCATTAGGACACGCCTAGTCCTTAAACCACGGATGCGTCCACAATAGATCACAAAATCTTGCGAAGAATCTGGAGGAGCAAGTACTGGGGCGATGTCAGCTTGTCTTGAGGGCTTGAAACCAACTTCTCGATCATCTTTTCTGTCCCCATCTAAAACTTACCCGCCCTTGTGAAGGCAGATCAGTCAGAGGCGCTTAGCAATCATTGTGAGAAATTCTCGACAACAGCAGACGACCAATATAGCTTCAGGCAGGCCGAACGCACCGGACCAAAAACTTCTTGACTTGACTTGACACCCTCATTCTTCGGCGGGAAGTCCATTCAAGAATAGCCGACCCACTCGTTCTCGTGTTGTTAACGGCCACTGCCCCTTCTTCGCCGCAAACCCCACAGGCGACGATCAGGTTCACTTCAGATACCACCAGAACTCACACGTTGGAATATTGGCATACAATGAGTGTTCACGCAACTTATTCCAGTAACACCAGCAGAGAGTAAGAGTTCGGCGATGGTTCTTCTTACATCCCTATTGTTCAATAAAACCAGAATATCATCCAGAATACATGACGAATTTGTCGAGAAATCCATGAAGTGTAATTCATTACACCGGAGAAGTGCGTGGAGCATTAGGTCAGGCCGAACAGACATGACAATTTACTCCATACGAACATACGCCGGTATACAACTGCTGGTCTTCGCAATATATTCTTCACGAACGTACGGGATCGTGTGGCTATCCTAACACTCTACCCCATACACTACAGCTTAGAGAATACTGAGGCCAACCACGCAAGCTTGATTAACCAGATCGTTGCATTATGGGAAGCGGCTTCATACTTATTCTTGAATTGTTGCTTGGTTAGTAGCGGGAGGTAATCTGCGTGAACCAACCGATCCCGTACCATACCTTCTTGTATACACAGAGGAAGGTGCTCCCCGGCAGATGAACTGGGGCGGATTCGAAAACCCTTTTAGCGACTTTGTCGATTTCTTCCTTAAGTCTAATAAGGTGATGCGGTGGCATCTGTATCGGCACCGCTTTTGCCGAATAGGGTGGGAGTTGGGCCTGGTTTCAAGTCGTAATACAAAACCCCCTTCCGACCAAACTAACCTGGAAGGGCGGAATGCCTGGAAGTTCTTCGGAAGACACTCCTTGAAAATCACGACACCAACTGGACATCGTTCTCGATGCCTTCAAGAGGTGACAAGCTATTCAATGCCATTTCAGAACAATCCACTATTGACTCTCGGATTTGAACTGTCTGAGACCTGAGTGATCTCGACATATGACGGGCAGATGAGTGGAGGGACTGACTGTCTCCCAGCAGCACCAGATCCAATCAAAGCTTCCCCTACCTTCGCTCTTTCAAACCAATCCATACAAGGACTGATACCCTGTCACTCGTCGGAAACGGTCCACTAGACAATGAGATGAAACACTGGAAAACGTCGGACCCCACAATCTCGATGTGCGTTATGAGGCTTACCATGTTGTGGTTTGCATTTTGGTTTCGCGGGACCACCTCGAACCTTCCAGAGGAGGGGTAATTCTCCAAGATATTATATGTAAAATTGTCGACATGAGAAACAAACTTGGGTTGGGGAGGCACAAACATGCCCATGCCGCATGTACCAGAATACAACAGACAACAGCAGGATGGTACCCTGACATTAACAGAGGTGTTCCCCAGCACGATAGGACGGTTCCTTTAGAGCCTTTTTCAAATCAGACGTGGATTGCGCATGGCCAAGTAACATACAGTTAGACAGTACTGGCGCATACGCCTCTGCATCGCCCGGTTCGACTGGTCTTCGGACCACAACCTCTTCTCACGACCAAAGGAGACATGGTGCAATCCTGAGGACGATGCATAGCATTAGGCGTCACCACCTGAACTATTAGCTGTCTCAGGCGTGAGTGAAGGCCAGCCGAGGTGCAACTAAGATGGTCTTGGTGTTGGAGCAGGTCGGTGATGTGAATTGTGCAGAACCAAAAATCCAGACGCCGCTTTCGCAGCAACCAGGCTGTCCCCCAACCCGGTCCGACGGAGTGAGCAGCTTCACACGACCCCGTGCGTCTTGACGCGAATTCCTGACTACTAGCCCCAGACCAGTTTTTCAACTCTTGTAGGACTGACATGACAAGCCCGGTCGCAACGTCCCTCACAACTCATGGACAAGAAGCCTAGCGCAGCTTGTATATCGGAAAGCAGCCCTTTCCACGGAACTTTCTCCTCCGCTTAGTGTGTCAGTGTCGAATCATCTATTAGTCATAGCGGTGATAATTCGAGAGACATTCCCTGATCCACATTCATCACCAGTCAGTGCTGCCCTGTGTGCAGTTTACGCCGAACTCATGCTGCTTCTGGCGGCTCTCGAACACCTATGAGGAATGGTACCGTGCAACGAAAAGCTGATGGCCAATCTCCTTGCAGGCGCCGGTACAGTTTCTCGCACGAACAGTAATCTTGTGGCTTTCCACCATGAGAAGCGGCCGCGCACCCTTCAAGGGAAACTGTTTATCGCAAGGGATATAAACTGTCAGGGGTCACACCTTAGTTGGACTACCATTCTCAAATTGGCATCGTCACGAAGCCAATAAATCAGCAATCCACTAGGATGCTGTCGTCGGCAGCTTGCGGACAAGGTTAGGCACACCACGATCGGGAGGCGCCGCCATGAAGAGTTATTGGGATGTTGCGTTGCGAGCATTCTGAGTTGGAAAACTGAGCCAATACCCTACGGTGCATGAACTGACGGTTGAGTTCAAACGCGGGGCGACTCTAATTCGACAATATAGGGTGGAGTCGTGGAGTTCAGATCGCTAGCAATCTGCCCAAATTCAACAGGCAGTTTAGGAAGCAAAATGCAGTGCTATGGAATGACGCTCATGACAGCCAATACGACACCACAGAAGGGAAGTGCCAATAGATCTTATCATCCTATTACACAGACACTCAATCCAACACATAGCCTCGGTTCCACAATCCGGCATTATGAACAGCTGAAAAAAGAGAAGGCTACGAAAAATAGGCGGCCGCGCTAGAGCCACGCGGTAAGGGAAGTACACCCACGAGACCAAGAGCACTCCAAGTCCGGCATCAACGTGGACGCAATTTAGAAACCCCCGAAACCGTAGAGCGAGGAATCTGCAAGTCTGCAACCCACAGGCGGACCTCGATAAAAGGATCTTGGTAAGCCAGAACCTGGCCACAATTCTTGAAGCAAGGGGAATATTTCAGAACTTCCGAGGGTGGAGTGGATATCGAGAACCCTAATGTTGGAGTTTGTAAAATTCGTAACCGAATCAGATGACGAGAGTAGAATCCTAGAGTAAAGCGCTAGAGGAGTCCAAAAGATCCATAAGACCACCAGTTGGCGACGTGGGCCACGTAAGAGCACACAGCCCAAGTTATTGTAAAACAGTTTCTCTGACCCACTGAGACTACACTTTTTCCGCGCCAAGGAGTTGGAAAGTGGGCGGGACATCCTAGACCGGCAAGTCGGCCTCTGATACCAAACCTGTGACAGACACGCCCCCGGCTTATCGGGCCACTATATATACACGCAAATGGCACCGATCAAGCATAAGGAACTCACTTGAAGATTACAAACACAACTCACCCTAAAATATACTAAAGTCATACAAAGCACCCATATTACACGCCAAGGGCCTCGAGGGCTCGGGATAATAAATACGCTTTTGATGAAAAAAAGATCAGCGCGACAGAGCGTCAGATATTGAGTACAGCTAAACACACAGAAAATCAGAAGGCCTTTAGCAAATAGGCCGGAACAAATGACAACACTGACGATCAAAAGGAGTAGGCACTCTGCCTAGGACCCTCCCGAACCACTCCTGGTCAGTTAGACATCTAGAAAGTAGAAGCCGTCCTCGGTCCCGCCCCCCCCGGTGTTAGCAACCATAGTCGATTGGTGGAATGGTTGCGAACAAGCTATAGTCAGGGGCTCGTCATCTGGGTCCGCGACCAATTTGCCCCCCTTCCCAACTCCCTCCTCCCCCTACCCCCCCCCCCCCCCTCCCCCTCTACTCTATCCTCCCTCCTCCTTTCCCCTCTCTCCTTCCCCTTACCCCCCCTCTCCCCCCCCTTTTCCCTTCCCCCCCCCCCCCTTCTTCCTCATTTCTCTCCCCCCGTCCCCTTTTCTCCCCCCCCCCCCACTTTCTTTTCCCCCACCCACGTCCCCCCCCCCCCCTCCCCCCCCCCCCCCTTTCCCCCCCCCTTCCTTTTCTCCCCTCCCACCCCTCCCCCCCCCCCCCTTTTTCCTTTCTTTTCTCGCCTTCCTTTCCCTTCTTCTTCTCTTTTTTTCTTCCCCTCCCTTCTCTTTTCTCCCTCCCCCTATTTCCCTTTTTCTTCCCCCTTTTTTCTCGCTTTTTCCTTCCTCCTTTTTCCCCCCCTTTCCTGATATGATAAGGGAGAAACAAAAGCGAAAGCAAGCAACCGTGAGTAAGGCGACGTCCACTCAGCAACGCAAGGATCTACACTACTATGAAAACATTATCAAGGGATTGCTCTTGTCATCAATGTGGACTGGGTCTGCAGACCCAATGCCAGAAAGAGAGACGGCCTCGTACTTTCGAAGGCCTAGCATTGTACAGCATCTTCACAGAATCTCCGAGCGGTCCTCCTGCAGCCAGGTAGACAGATGTACATGAGCCTCAGCATACCGGATTACTCAAGCCCCGCCCACAGTGATTTTGTCGAGCACCAGTAGCAAGCAACAGTCTCGCCAAGAAGATCCTTCCTTCCGTATCCCTCGGAGAACGCGTCAACGGAGGTCACATATCCAGCGGGTGGTAACATCCCCCAATTCACTGTACACGCCATTCGGAGATCCAACTCGAGTGTCCTTTACGTTAGGACAGGCGCTCGATAGATGGCCCTGTTTTCCCGCCGGGGTGCACCATATACCCACACGATCAATTATCCGGCCGACACACTCCGGGTCAATGACCGGCCGCGGCCAACGACACCATCGCAACCCTAAAACGGCTTAAGCCACGACGACGGTCCCGCGCGTCACCAACCGGAACAAAAAGCCTTGTGCTGCCCGCGTCGCGGCCAAAAGTTTAGTCCCACCTCGCTAGTTGAGAGAGCTCGAGAGTGGTTTATAAGCGCTGCTGCGCCCACTCTCTCGAGCTCCTCTCAACTGCAGGCTTTCGGGCCTAAACTCGCACTATGTGCCTGTGGGCCTACTGGGCCTGCTGCGGGCCTGAATCCTGGCCCATGATTGGGTTTCTAGTCGTATTCAGGCCGTGGTGGCCCAGTAGGCGGCACTTTTTTTATTTTTATTTTGTTTTCTTTGTTGCTTTATTTATTTTATTTTGTTTCTACTTACAACAAAATACTTACTGTGGCTATTTTTATTTATTTTATTAAATTTTATTTTATTTTATTTTGTTTCTACTTATTTATTAAAGTTTATTTTGTTTCTACTTATTTATTTTATTTTGTTTCTAATTATTTATTTTATTTTATTTTTTGCTTTTTTTATTTATTTTACGAAAATTCTTTTTCTTTTAATGTTTTGAAGAGAAAATACTTTGATAATTTTAGTTGCATAAATTTTATATAATTTTAGTTTCAATAATACAAGAGGTTTAAAAAGTTGAAAAGCACTTCAAATGAACTCTGAAGAGGCTGAAAATGAGCATGATATCATCATTTCACCCCACATAGCATGTTCTAAAAAGTTGAGAGGGTTACGGCAAAAACTGGATGCACTTCGTGTACAAAATGGACAATCTCTTTCGAAGTATCAGGGTTTCGGACAAAAACTCACCTGTTACAAAGGGATTTCATTTTTTTGAACTAATTTGAACTCCAGACTTTTTGTGTGCTCAAAATGAACCATTCAAAGCCACATCATCAATTTTCAACCCTTTCTGACTTCATCTGTCTTCACTTTTTCTTCGCTTGTGTCCTTTGCTTATTGCGCCGTAACCATGGATATTCTTCATCGCTTAACAGGGTGCATGGGTCAGCCTTGACTTTGAATGGAGGAATTTCATGAAACTTTTCATAATCTTCAGACATGTCTTTCTTACCCTTCACTCCCACGATGTCTCTTTTCCCTGAAAGAACTATGTGGCGCTTTGGCTCATCGTATGATGTATTCGCTTCCTTATCTTTTCTTTTTCTCGGTTTGGTAGACATGTCCTTCACATAGAAAACCTGCGCCACATCATTGGCTAGGACGAATGGTTCGTCTGTGTACCCAAGATTGTTCAGATCCACTGTTGTCATTCCGTAATGTGGCTCTACCTGTACCCCGCCTCCTGACAGATTGACCCATTTGCACTTAAACAAAGGGACCTTAAAATCATGTCCGTAGTCAAGTTCCCATATGTCCACTATGTAACCATAATATGTTTCCTTTCCCCTCTTGGTTGCTGCATCAAATCGGACACCACTGTTTTGGTTAGTGCTCTTTTGATCTTGGGCGATCGTGTAAAATGTATTCCCTTTTATCTCGTATCCTTTGTAAGTCAATACAGTCGAAGATGGTCCCCTGGACAACGAGTACAGCTCATCAGAAAGAGTGTTGTCACCTCTGAGATGTGTTTCCAACCAACTGCCGAAAGTCCTGATGTGTTCACATGTAATCCAGTCGTCACACTGCTCCGGGTGTTTGGAGCGCAGAATGTTCTTGTGTTCATCGACATACGGGGTCACCAAGGTAGAGTTCTGTAGAACTGTGTAGTGTGCTTGAGACCAAGAATGCCCGTCCCTGCATATTATTGAGTCCCCTCCTTGCGTGCCTTTTCCAGTCAGTCTCCCCTAATACCGCGATTGAGGAAGACCAATCTTCTTAAGGTCAGGAATGAAGTCAACACAAAATCCAATGACATCCTCTGTTTGATGGCCCATGGAGATGCTTCCTTCTGGCCTAGCGCGGTTACGGACATATTTCTTTAGGACTCCCATGAACCTCTCAAAGGGGAACATATTGTGTAGAAATACGGGGCCCAGAACGACAATCTCGTCGACTAGATGAACTAGGACGTGCGTCATGATATTGAAGAAGGATGGTGGGAACACCAGCTCGAAACTGACAAGACATTGCGCCACATCACTCCTTAGCCTTGGTATGATTTCTGGATCGATCACCTTCTGAGAGATTGCATTGAGAAATGCACATAGCTTCACAATGGCTAATCGAACGTTTTCCGGTAGAAGCCCCCTCAATGCAACCGGAAGCAGTTGCGTCATAATCACGTGGCAGTCATGAGACTTTAGGTTCTGAAACTTTTTCTCTGCCATATTTATTATTCCCTTTATATTCGACGAGAAGCCAGACGGGACCTTCATACTGAGCAGGCATTCAAAGAAGATTTCCTTCTCTTCTTTGGTAAGAGCGTAGCTGGCAGGACCTTCATACTGCTTTGGAGGCATGCCGTCTTTTTCGTGCCAACGTTGCAGGTCCTCCCGTGCTTCCGGTGTATCTTTTGTCTTTCCATACACGCCCAAGAAGCCTAGCAGGTTCACGCAAAGGTTCTTTGTCACGTGCATCACGTCGATTGAAGAGCGGACCTCTAGGTCTTTCCAGTAGGGTAGGTCCCAAAATATAGATTTCTTCTTCCACATGGGAGCACGTCCCTCAGCGTCATTCGGAACAGATAGTCCGCCGGGACCCTTTCCAAAGATTACGTGTAAATCATTGACCATAGCAAGTACGTGATCACCGGTACGCATGGCGGGCTTCTTCCGGTGATCTGCCTCGCCTTTGAAATGCTTGCCTTTCTTTCGACATTGATGGTTGGTCGGAAGAAATCGACGATGCCCCAGGTACACATTCTTTCTGCATTTGTCCAGGTATATACTTTCGGTGTCAGCTAAACAGTGCGTGCATGCGTGGTATCCCTTGTTTGTCTGTCCTGAAAGGTTACTAAGAGCAGGCCAATCATTGATGGTTACAAACAGCAACGCATGCAGGTCAAATTCCTCCTGTCTGTGCTCATCCCACACACGTACACCGTTTCCATTCCACAGCTGTAAAAGTTATTCAACTAATGGCCTTAGGTACACATCAATGTCGTTGCCGGGTTGCTTAGGGCCTTGGATGAGTACTGGCATCATAATGAACTTCCGCTTCATGCACAGCCAAGGAGGAAGGTTATAGATACATAGAGTCACGGGCCAGGTGCTGTGATTGCTGCTCTGCTCCCCGAAAGGATTAATGCCATCCGCGCATAAACCAAACCATACGTTCCTTGGGTCACCTACAAACTCAGTCCGGTACTTTCTCTCGATTTTTCTCCACTGCGACCCGTCAGCGGGTGCTCTCATCTTCCCGTCTTTCTTACGGTCCTCTCTGTGCCATCGCATCAACTTGGCATGCTCTTTATTTCTGAACAGACGTTTCAACCGTGGTATTATATGAGCATACCACATCACCTTGGCAGGAACCCTCTTCCTGGGGGGCTCGCCGTCAACATCACCAGGGTCATCTCGTCTGATCTTATACCGCAATGCACCGCATACCGGGCATGCGTTCAAATCCTCGTATGCACCGCGGTACAGGATGCAGTCATTAGGGCATGCATGTATCTTCTGCACCTCCAATCCTACAGGGCATACGACCTTCGTTGCTGCGTACGTACTGTCGGGCAATTCATTATCCTTTGGAAGCTTCTTCTTCAATATTTTCAGTAGCTTCTCAAATCCTTTGTCAGGCACAACATTCTCTGCCTTCCACTGCAGCAATTCCAGTACGGTACCGAGCTTTGTGTTGCCATCTTCGCAATTGGGGTACAACCCTTTTTGGTGATCCTCTAACATGCGATCGAATTTCAGCTTCTCCTTTTCACTTTCGCACTGTCTCCTTGCATCAACAATGACCAGGCGGAGATCATCATCGGGCACATCGTCTGGTTCCTCTTGATCTTCAGCTTCCCCCGTTGCAGCATCATCGTATTCAGGGGGCACATAGTTGTCATCGTCTTCTTCTTCTTCGCTGTCTTCCATCATAACCCCTATTTCTCCGTGCCTGGTCCAAACAGTATAGTGTGGCATGAAACCCTTATAAAGCAGGTGGGTGTGAAGGATTTTCCGGTCAGAGTAAGACTTCGTATTCCCAAATATAGGGCATGGACAACACATAAAACCATTCTGCTTGTTTGCCTCAGCCACTTCGAGAAAATTATGCACGCCCTTAATGTACTCGGAGGTGCGTCTGTCACCGTACATCCATTGCCGGTTCATCTACGTGCATTATATATAATTAAGTGTGTCAAAAACCATTACAAAACATCATGAACAAATAAGTGACCAAATTAATAGAAGTTCATCATCACATTAAAACCAAAGTACATACATAGTTCTCATTGAACAACATATAGCTCTTCAGAGCATCTAATTAAACCATACATTATTGAAACTATGTAAAACATTTCAATGCAACAACAAATGCGATCATAATCACAACCAAGGTAACAATTGATCCAACGGCATAATGATACCAAGCCTTGGTATGAATGGCATATTTTCTATACTTTCTAATCTTGAAGCGCATTGCATCCATCTTGATCTTGTGATCATCGACGACATCCGCAACATGCAACTCCAATTTCATCTTCTCCTCCTCAATTTTTTTCAATTTTTCCTTCAAGTAATTGTTTTCTTCTTCAACTAAATTTAACCTCTCGACAATAGGGTCGGTTGGAATTTCCGGTTCACATACCTCCTAGATAAAAAAAATCTATGTCACGTTGTTCGGCATAATTGTCATAAACAACAAATGAACCAAGTAGTTATAAAATATAATATATACCACATCCGAATCATAGACAGGACGAGGGCCGACGGGGGCGGATACCAAAACCATCGCACTATATGATAACAAACAATAATAAAATTAAGAAAATTATACAAGTATCTATGTAAATCATACAAGTAAGAATTTTTTTATTTTAGAAAGAAGATAAGAACAAGAGGCTCACCACGGTTATGCCGGCGACGAGATCGGCGTAGGCGATCGACGGCGGTGAAGACGGGGACGGGACGTGACGGACCGCTAAACCTAGACAAATCTTGAGGAAAATGGAGCTTGAAGGTCGAGTTTGGAGAGGAGAAAGCTTAAGTAGTGTTGCTCGGGCATTTCATCGAACACCTCATGTGCATAGGAGGTGAGCTAGAGCACCACAAACACCTCCCCTCGCCGGCCAGAAAAAACAGAGTAGTGGAGTGCTCTGCTCGCGGGTGAGGGGTATATATAGGCACAACATTGGTCCCGGTTCGTGGTTGGAACCGGGACTAAAGGCCACCCTTTGGTCCCGGTTCCAGCCACGAACCGGGACCAATGGATGTGGGCCAGGAGCGAGGCCCATTGGTCCCGGTTCGTGTCTGGAACCGGGACCAAAGGGTCCAGACGAACCGGGACCAATGCCCCACGAGCCCCGACCGGCCCCCTGGGCGCACGAACCGGGACGTATGCCCCCATGTGTCCCGGTTCCTTACTGAACCGGGACTAATGGGCTGGGCTGGCCTGGACCAAAGCCCTGTTTTCTACTAGTGCATGAACTCTGAAGAGGTTGAAAATTGGCATGATATCATCATTTCACCCACATAGCATGTGCTAAAAAGTTGATAGGGTTACGGCAAAAACTGGATGCACTTCGTGTACAAAATGGACAATCTCTTTCGAAGTATCAGGGTTTCGGACAAAAACTCATCTGTTACAAAGGGATTTCATTTTTTTAAACTTATTTGAACTCCAGACATTGTGTGTGTTCAAAATGAACCATTCAAAGCCACATCATCAATTTTCAACCCTTTCTGACTTCATCTGTTATTTTTCATGCATTTACTGATTTTTGTGTGCTAAATGACCCTCAAATTGAAAAGCACTTCACATGAACTCTGAAGAGGTTGAAAATTGGCATGATATCATCATTTCACCCACATAGCATGTGCTAAAAAGTTGAGAGGGTTACGGGGCAAAAACTGGATGCACTTTCGTGTACAAAATGGACATCTCTTTCGAAGTATCAGGGTTTCGGACAAAAACTCATCTGTTACAAAGAAATTTCATTTTTTTAAACTTATTTGAACTCCAGACTTTTTGTGTGTTCAAAATGAACCATTCAAAGCCACATCATCAATTTTCAACCCTTTCTGACTTCATCTGTTATTTTTCATGCATTTACTGATTTTTTTGAGCTAAATGACCCTGAAATTGAAAAGCACTGCACATGAACTCTGAAGAGGTTGAAAATTGGCATGATATCATCATTTCACCCACATAGCATGTGCTAAAAAGTTGAGAGGGTTATGGCAAAATCTGGATGTTCTTCGTGTACAAAATGGACAATATCTTTCGAAGTATCAGGGTTTCGGACAAAAACTCATCTGTTACAAAGGGATTTCATTTTTTTAAACTTATTTGAACTCCAGACTTTTTGTGTGTTCAAAATGAACCATTCAAAGCCACATCATCAATTTTCAACCCTTTCTGACTTCATCTGTTATTTTTCAGGCATTTACTGATTTTTTTGAGCTAAATGACCCTGAAGTTGAAAAGCACTTCACATGAACTCTGAAGAGGTTGAAAATTGGCATGATATCATCATTTCACCCACATAGCATGTGCTAAAAAGTTGAGAGGGTTACGGCAAAAACTGGATGCACTTCGTGTACAAAATGGACAATCTCTTTCGAAGTATCAGGGTTTCGGACAAAAACCCATATGTTACAAAGGGATTTCATTTTTTTGAACTTATTTGAACTCCAGACTTTTTGTGCTCAAAATGAACCTTCAAAGCCATATCATCAATTTTCAACCCTTTATGACTTCATCTGTCTTCACTTTTTCTTCGCTTGTGTCCTTTGCTTATTGCGCCGTAACTATGGATATTCTTCATCGCTTAACAGGGTGCTTGGGTCAGCCTTGACTTTGAAGGGAGGAATTTCATGAAACTTTTCATAATCTTCAGACATGTCTGTCTTACCCTCCACTCCCACGATGTCTCTTTTCCCTGAAAGAACTATGTGGCGCTTTGGCTCATCGTATGATGTATTCGCTTCCTTATCTTTTCTTTTTCTCGGTTTGGTAGACATGTCCTTCACATAGAAAACCTGCGCCACATCATTGGCTAGGACGAATGGTTCGTCTGTGTACCCAAGATTGTTTAGATCCACTGTTGTCATTCCGTAATGTGGCACTACCTGTACCCCGCCTCCTGACAGATTGACCCATTTGCACTTAAACAAAGGGACCTTAAAATCATGTCCGTAGTCAAGTTCCCATATGTCCACTATGTAACCATAATATGTGTCCTTTCCCCTCTTGGTTGCTGCACCAAAGCGGACGCCGCTGTTTTGGTTGGTGCTCTTTTGATCTTGGGCGATCGTATAAAATGTATTCCCATTTATCTCGTATCCTTTGTAAGTCAATACAGTCGAAGATGGTCCCCTGGACAACGAGTACAGCTCATCAGAAACAGTGTTGTCACCTCTGAGACGTGTTTCCATCCAACTGCCAAAAGTCCTGATGTGTTCACATGTAATCCAGTCGTCACACTGCTCCGGGTGTTTGGAGCGCAGAATGTTCTTGTGTTCATCGACATACGGGGTCACCAAGGTAGAGTTCTCTAGAATTGTGTAGTGTGCTTGAGACCAAGAATGCTCGTCCCTGCATATTATTGAGTCCCCTCCTAGCGTGCCTTTTCCAGTCAGTCTCCCCTCATACCGCGATTGAGGGAGACCAATCTTCTTAAGGTCAGGAATGAAGTCAACACAAAACCCAATGACATCCTCTGTTTGATGGCCCATGGAGATGCTTCCTTCTGGCATAGCGCGGTTACGGACATATTTCATTAGGACTCCCATGAACCTCTAAAAGGGGAACATATTGTGTAGAAATACGGGGCCCGGAACGACAATCTCGTCGACTAGATGAACTAGGACGTGCGTCATGATATTGAAGAAGGATGGTGGGAACACCAGCTCGAAACTGACAAGACATTGCGCCACATCACTTCTTAGCCTTGGTATGATTTCTGGATCGATCACCTTCTGAGAGATTGCATTGAGGAATGCACATAGCTTCACAATGGCTAATCGAACGTTTTCTGGTAGAAGCCCCTTCAATGCAACCGGAAGCAGTTGCGTCATAATCACGTGGCAGTCATGAGACTTTAGGTTCTGGAACTTTTTCTCTGCGATATTTATTATTCCCTTTATATTCGACGAGAAGCCAGACGGGACCTTCATACTGAGCAGGCATTCAAAGAAGATTTCCTTCTCTTCTTTGGTAAGAGCGTAGCTGGCAGGACCTTCATACTACTTTCGAGGCATGCCGTCTTTTTCGTGCCAACGTTGCAGGTCGTCCCGTGCCTCCGGTGTATCTTTTGTCTTTCCAAACACGCCCAAGAAGCCTAGCAGGTTCACGCAAAGGTTCTTTGTCACGTGCATCACGTCGATTGAAGAGCGGACCTCTAGGTCTTTCCAGTAGGGTAGGTCCCAAAATATAGATTTCTTCTTCCACATGGGAGCGCGTCCCTCAGCGTCATTCGGAACAGATAGTCCGCCGGGACCCTTTCCAAAGATTACGTGTAAATCATTGACCATAGCTAGTACGTGATCACCGGTACGCATGGCGGGCTTCTTCCGGTGATCTGCCTCGCCTTTGAAATGCTTGCCTTTCTTTCGACATTGATGGTTGGTCGGAAGAAATCGACGATGCCCCAGGTACACATTCTTCTTGCATTTGTCCAGGTATATACTTTCGGTGTCAGCTAAACAGTGCGTGCATGCGTGGTATCCCTTGTTTGTCTATCCTGAAAGGTTATTGAGAGCAGGCCAATCATTGATGGTTACAAACAGCAACGCATGCAGGTCAAATTTCTCCTGTCTGTGCTTATCCCACACACGTACACCGTTTCCATTCCACAGCTGTAAAAGTTCTTCAACTAATGGCCTTAGGTACACATCAATGTCGTTGCCGGGTTGCTTAGGGCCTTGGATGAGTACTGGCATCATAATGAACTTCCGCTTCATGCACAGCCAAGGAGGAAGGTTATAGATACATAGAGTCACGGGCCAGGTGCTGTGATTGCTGCTCTGCTCCCAGAAAGGATTAATGCCATCCGCGCTTAAACCAAACCATACGTTCCTTGCGTCACCTGCAAACTCCTCCCGGTACTTTCTCTCGATTTTTCTCCACTGCGACCCGTCAGCGGGTGCTCTCAACTTCCCGTCTTTCTTACGGTCCTCTCTGTGCCATCGCATCAACTTGGCATGCTCTTTGTTTCTGAACAGACGTTTCAACCGTGGTATTATAGGAGCATACCACATCACCTTCGCAGGAACCCTCTTCCTGGGGGGCTCGCCGTCAACATCACCAGGGTCATCTCGTCTGATCTTATACCGCAATGCACCGCATACCGGGCATGCGTTCAAATCCTCGTACGCACCGCGGTACAGGATGCAGTCATTAGGGCATGCATGTATATTCTGCACCTCCAATCCTAGAGGGCATACGACCTTCTTTACTGCGTACGTACTGTCGGGCAATTCGTTATCCTTTGGAAGCTTCTTCTTCAATATTTTCAGTAGCTTCTCAAATCCTTTGTCAGGCACAGCATTCTCTGCCTTCCACTGCAGCAATTCCAGTACGGTAGCGAGCTTTGTGTTGCCATCTTCTTAATTGGGGTACAACCCTTTTTGGTGATCCTCTAACATGCGATCGAATTTCAGCTTCTCCTTTTCACTTTTGCACTGTCTCCTTGCATCAACAATGACCCGGCGGAGATCATCATCGGGCACATCGTCTGGTTCCTCTTGATCTTCAGCTTCCCCCATTGCAGCATCACCGTATTCAGGGGGCACATAGTTGTCATCGTCCTCTTCTTCTTTGCTGTCTTCCATCATAACCCCTATTTCTCCGTGCCTGGTCCAAACATTATAGTGTGGCATGAAACCCTTCTCAAGCAGGTGGGTGTGAAGGATTTTCCGGTCAGAGTAAGACTTCGTATTCCCACATATAGGGCATGGACAACACATAAAACCATTCTACTTGTTTGCCTCAGCCACTTCGAGAAAATTATGCATGCCCTTAATGTACTCGGAGGTGCGTCTATCACTGTACATCCATTGCCGGTTCATTTGCGTGCATTATATATAATTAAGTGTGTAAAAAACCGGCGATGAGAATTTTTTTCTTTTAGAAAGAAGATAAGAACAAGAGGCTTACCACGGTTATGCCGGCGACGAGATCGGCGCGGGCGATCGACGGCGGTGAAGACGGGGACGGGATGTGACGGACCGCTAAACTTAGACAAATCTTGAGGAAAATGGAGCTTGAAGGTCGAGCTTCGAGAGGAGAAAGCTTAACTAGTGTGGCTCGGGCATTTCATCAAACACCTCATGTGCTTAGGAGGTGAGCTAGAGCACCACAAAGCTCTCCCCTCGCCGGTGTGACGCCCCCGGCTTAATCGTGCACTAATCATACACGCAAATGCACACGATCAAGCCTAAGGACTCACTTGAAGATATCACAACACAACTCTAAAATATACATAAAGTCATACAAGCATATATTACAAGCCAGGGCCTCGAGGGCTCGAATAAATAAGCTTGATGACAAACAAGCATCAGCGGAAGCGTCAGGTATCTGAGTACAGATATAAAAGAAAACAGAAAGGCCTTTAGAAAGACGGAACCAAAATGAAACACTACGATCGAAAGGCGTAGGCCTCCTGCCTAGGACCCTCCGAACCTACTCCTGGTCGTTAGCCATCTAGAAGTAGAAGCCGTCCTCGGGGTGGTAGAAATAGTCGATGGTGGAACAGCTATCTCAGGGGCTCCGTCATCTGGTCGCGACAACTGATAAGGGAGAAAAAGGAAAGCAAAGCAACCGTGAGTACTGCGAAGTACTCAGCAAGCAAGGATCTACACTACATATGCAACATTATCAAGGGATGGCTGTATATGTGGACTGGGCTGCAGAAATGCCAGAATAGAGAGAAGGCCTAGTCCTTTCGAAGACTAGCATCTTCAGCATCTTCAAGCATCTTCGAGCGTCTTGCAGCATATAGAAGAGTACAGAGCAGCATAGTATAAAGTAGTAGAGGTAGTAGCAAGCAACAGTCTCGCCCAGAGATCCTTCCTCGTCTCCCTGCGAGAAAGCGATCCCGGAGTCACATATCCAGGTAACATCCCAATTCTAACTGTACCGATCGGGATACAACTCCGAGTGTCCTTTACCGTAGGACCGGCTATCGATAGATGTGTTCTTCCCTGCAGGGGTGCACCAACTTACCCACCACGCTCAATTAACTCCGGCCGGACACACTTTCCTGGGTCATGCCCGGCCTTGGCCAAACGACACATCGCAACCCTACCTACAGCTCAGCAGAGAGGTCCCCGCCGGTCTACCTCCTAAGCGCAAGGGGGTCTTGGGCCATCGCCCCTCGCCCCTCGCCCTCCGGGTCGTTGTGTGCAGGGTGGATACCAGCACTGCCTCGGAAGGCCGGTACGATCCGACCGTGCCACAATGCTGAACTGGACGTCTGACAGAGCTTTCGGCTGATGTTACGATGCAGAACGCCCATACTATGCCCACGTGATGGTTAGTGCTATCCGACCAGAGGCCGGCTCAGATCATATATCCAAATCGTAGTGTCCTAGTGGCTTGCGGCAACGAGTAGAGACTCACGAAAGATGTGACCCCGTCGCCCCGTCTCGAGGACTTGCTGCAAGGGCTAAGAATGCCCGGCCGCGCCTCGTGGAATAACTCACGGGTAACTATCCATCACTCGCGGGTACCCCTCGGGGTCGACCCGCCTTTTAAGTAATAGTATCAACAGTAATGTAAGGCATCCGTGTGGTCACCATATCAAGGGGAATCCGAGGCATCACCCTCGTTGGACTCCCACCTGATGTAACAACAAGATGGACGTAGGAGGCATCACCCTCGAGGTCCACACGTGAGGTGTTACGCGACTTAGTCAGTATCAGTGGTGGTGTAGGAGGTATCACCCTCGCTTACCACGACCGATCAACTAACCTACAAGGTTATCATCAGAAGTGCTGACGAGGTATCACCCTCGGCACTCGATAGTAACCCAGTAGTGTCGAGCAACGAAGGGAAAGTGAGGTGCGGTGCGGGGCTGATCTTCAATCCCGTTGATCGGGTCTTCTGAAACTCCAGCGGGGCAGTCGGGATAAAGTGGGGGTCACTAATGGGGCTCTACCCAGTCTATACTAAAACAGTTTAGGATAGAAGGCAGTTATCAACAGTAGACTACAATAAACAGGCTATGCAGCAGATATAGGAAAAACAGTAACAGTAGCATAAATCCAATGCAAGCAGGAGAATTAGAATAGGCGATATCGAGATGATCAAAGGGGGGGGGGGGCTTGCCTGGTTGCTCGGCGGCAAGGCAAGGTCGTCGGTGGTGTAGCCAATCACCGGAGCTGCGTCGATCTCGGAGGCTACGTCGGTACCGAAATCTACCGAGGGAGAAGAGGGGGAGGAAAACGGTAAATACGAAGCGACATATGCATGAAAATACGATACGCGATGCTAGAGGTGGTCTATCGTAGTGCTACACGACACCGGTGAAGGAGGGGAACATCCGGGAATGTTTTCCCGGTTCCGGACGTCTGTCGGACAGATGAACCGGAGAGAACGGTTCCATGTTCAGGTAGTTATGGGTATGTGACAGATAAACGGAGGGCGTATTCAAATTCGTCTCGTCGTTCTGAGCAAGTTTCATGTATAAAGTTTTTCGATCCGAGCTACGGTTTAAAAGTTATTAATTTTCAAAGTTTATTAGATTTTCTGGAATTTTTGGATTTATTAAAATCAAATTTGAACAGTAGCAGGAAATGCTGGGTGCACCCGGTGCGCTGCACCCAGTGTGCACCAGAGGCTGACCAGTGGGGCCAGTCAACTGCTGACTCAGCAGTTGACTGGTCCACGGTTGACCAGTCAGCGGGCCCAGCGGGGCCCGCGTGTCAGTGACTCAGGTTTAACTAACAGTTTTTAGTTAAAACTAACTAATCTAATTAGTGGCCTGGGCCCAGTTGTCAGTGGGGGTTAGCAGCGTCATGAGCGGGCTAATGACGACACGTCAGCGAGGTTAGCACCGGCGGGGAGCTACAGTGCACCGGCGGCGAGGCCGAGATCCGACGATGGCCGTCCGGCCGATTCCGGCGACCAAATGGACGACCGCGGGCACGAATCGAACGGACGCAGCGTTCTGCACCCAACCGTGCTATGGGCGCGAGAAGAGGAGGTCGGCACCGGCGACAATGGCGACTACCGACGGCGGCTGGCGGGCAGCGCTACGCGGATCGACGACTACCGGATGCGCGCGTTCAAATGGGAAGAGGGAGGGGTTGCGCGAGCTCACCGCGAGGCCGGGGAAGAGCTCGGGGAAGCCGGGGAGGCAGCGACGGTGGTGGATCGAGGCGGCGACGGACGGCAGCAGGAGGTTGAAGAAGAGGGCGGATCCGGCGCGATGGGGCACTCCAGCTCGACCTGACGCACTTGGCCGACGTAGTCAAAGTAGGGGAGGCTCGAGGACTCGTCGCCTTGGCGAATGGTGGTCGGTGGCCGCGGCAACGGTGAGCGACGGCAACGGCGGCGTTTGGTTGGGGTGGAGAACGGAGGAGAGAGTGAGCGACGAGGGAGAAGGGGAGTGGCGGAGAGAGGGGAAGTGGAGGAGGACCAGGGGAATGGATGAGGGGCTCTGCCTTATCCCCTCATCGGCCACGGCGTCGCCGTGTCGACGTTCAGCCGGAGCGCGCGCGACGGCCACAGGGATGGCGACACGGGGGGGGAGGTAGCAGGTGGGCTGGCTGGGCCGGCGCCAGGTAAGTGGCTTCGGCCTTTTCTTTCTTTGTCTATTTTTCTGTTTTCTTTTTATTTAATAAACAGAGAGGAAAAGAATTTATTTGAGCACCCTATTCACTTAGGAATAGTATGGGAAGCGTCCCATTAATTCCTTTGTGTCTTTTAAGCAGTGCCACAAAAAGTTAGAAGATTATTTGACTCTGTTTGGATTTTCCATAAATGAGATAGCATTTTAAAAATGCTGAAATGCTCTGAATTAATTGCCACTGCTCATTTTACCAACAAGGTAATGTTGTATTCCTTAACATATAATTGTTTTGGAATATTTGCAATAATGTGAACATTTTTCCCACAAGTATGGAACAACTTTAATTTTCACTTTTGAAATTGAGTTGATTTTTCAGAATAGCATTTGAATTGAATATTTCACCAAAGTGATTAAGCACTGCAAATGGAGATGACCTGGCAGTATCATTAGATGATCACTGTAGCAATTACGAAAGGGGTGTTACAAATTCTCCTCCTCTAAAAGAAATTCTCGTCCCGAGAATTAAGAAGTAGAGGGGAAGAGTTCGGGGTATTCAGCACGGAGGTTATCCTCGCGTTCCCAAGTGGCTTCGTCTTCAGTGTGATTCGACCACTGCACCTTCAGGAACTTGGTAACCTTCTGACGAGTCCGACGTTCAGCTTCATCGAGAATACGGATCGGATGCTCTTTATAAGACAAGTCATCTTGCAATTCGAGCATCTCATGATCCACTGCTCGGTGCGGAGATTCTTTGAAGCACTTTCGAAGTTGTGACACGTGGAAGACGTCGTGGATGTGGGAGAATTGCGGCGGCAACTCCAATTTATATGCCACCTGTCCACGTCTGGCAACTATGCGAAAAGGACCAATATAGCGAGGAGCTAACTTGCCCTTGATTCCGAAACGACGGGTGCCCTTCATAGGAGTGACTCGAAGATAAGCTTGATCACCTGGTTGATAAGTCAGACCCCATCGTTTGCGATCATAATTGCTCTTCTGGCGGTCTTGAGCCGCCTTGAGATTTTCTCGGACAATGCGGACTTGTTCTTCGGTGTGTTGGATAATATCCGGACCAACAAGAGGTCGTTCCCCAGTTTCTGACCAATTCAGAGGGGTCCGACATTTACGTCCATATAGTACTTCGAAGGGGGCCATTTTCAAGCTGGCTTGATAGCTGTTGTTATAAGAGAACTCGGCATACGGGAGAGATTCTTCCCACTTCTTGCCAAAAGATATAACACAAGCTCGCAGCATGTCTTCGAGCACTTGATTGACTCGTTCGACTTGGCCTTGGGATTGGGGATGATAAGCTGAACTCCAGGTGATATGAGTTCCCATAGCTTCTTGGAAACTTTCCCAGAATTTGGAGGTGAATAGACTGCCACGGTCCGAACTAATCTCCTTCGGAATTCCGTGGAGTGAAACGATTCTGGAGATATACAGCTCTGCTAACTGTTTAGCTGTGATCGTCTCCTTGACAGGCAGAAAATGGGCAACCTTGGAAAGCTGGTCGACGATGACAAGAATAGCATCGTGACCCTTCTGTGACTTGGGAAGACCAGTAATGAAGTCCATTTGCACTCTATCCCATTTCCACAACGGAATAGGAAGTGGTTGAAGAAGTCCTGCAGGTTTCTGATGTTCTGCCTTTATGCGACGGCACACGTCACATTCAGCAACATAACGAGCAATATCCTGCTTCATTCTAGACCACCAGTACCTTTGACGAAGATCACGATACATCTTGGTGCTACCCGGATGAATAGATAGTGGCGTATCGTGTGCTTCCTTCATGACCTTGTCAGTCATAAGCTCGAAGCGAGGTACGACAATACGGTCTCTGAAATATAACGTTCCATCTTCAGACAGCGAGAAATCCCTATACTTTTCCAGGTGAAGATCTTTCTTCATCAGATCAACTTCGGCATCTTTAGCTTGCGCCATCTTAACAGCCTTCTCAAGGTCTGGTTCAACAACCAAGTTTGATAGGTATCCTTGAGGAACTATCTCGAGATTTAGCTTCCGAAGCTCTTCATACAGAAGTGGTTGTTCTAGCTGGACTTCAAGTTCACAGCAATAGGATTTGCGGCTCAACGCATCAGCCATTACGTTAGCCTTGCCAGGGGTATAAGAAATACCCAAATCATAGTCTGCAATGGTCTCCATCCATCTTTGCTGACGGAGGTTTAGAGATGGTTGAGTGAACAAGTACTTCAGGCTCTTATGATCCGTGTAGATCTCGCAACGATTACCGAGGAGGTAATGTCGCCACAACTGCAGTGCATAGATGACAGCAGCTAGTTCTAGATCATGTACCGGATAATTCTCTTCATGCGGACGCAACTGACGAGAGCCATATGCAATCACTTTACGTTCCTGCATTAGGACACAGCCTAGTCCTTCACGGGATGCGTCACAATAGATCACAAAATCTTTGCGAGAATCTGGAGGAGCAAGTACTGGGGCAGATGTCAGCTTGTCTTTGAGTGTTTGAAAACTTTCCTGACATTTTTCTGTCCATTCAAACTTAACGCCCTTGTGAAGCAGATCAGTCAGAGGCTTAGCAATCTTTGAGAAATTCTCGACAAAGCGACGACAATAGCTTGCAAGGCCGAGAAAACTTCTGACTTGCTTGACATTCTTCGGCGGAGTCCATTCAAGAATAGCCTGAACTCGTTCTGGGTTAACGGCAATGCCTTCTTTCGAAATCACATGGCCGAGATATGTCACTTCAGATAACCAGAACTCACACTTGGAATACTTGGCATACAATTGATGTTCACGCAACTTTTCCAGTACAAGCAGAAGATGTTCGGCATGTTCTTCTTCATTCTTTGAATAAACCAGAATATCATCCAGATATACCATGACGAATTTGTCGAGATAATCCATGAAGATGTAATTCATTAACCGGGAGAAGGTAGCTGGAGCATTAGTCAGGCCGAAAGACATGACAGTGTACTCATAAGAACCATAGCGAGTAACAAATGCTGTCTTCGGAATATCTTCTTCACGAACTCGGATCTGGTGGTATCCCAATCTCAAATCAAGCTTAGAGAATACTGAGGAACCAGCAAGTTGATCATACAGATCGTTGATTCTGGGAAGCGGATACTTATTTTGAATTGTTGCTTGGTTGATAGGTCGGTAATCTTGAACCAACCGATTCGTACCATCCTTCTTCTTGACAAAGAGGGAAGGTGCTCCCCAGGCAGATGAACTGGGGCGGATGAAACCCTTCTTAAGCGACTTGTCGATTTCTTCCTTAAGTTCAATAAGGTGATGCGGAGGCATCTTGTACGGACGCTTTGCAATAGGGGTAGTGCCTGGTTTCAAGTCGATAACAAACTCGACAGCTCTGGCAGGGGGAATGCCTGGAAGTTCTTCCGGAAAGACATCTTGAAAATCACGAACAACTGGAATGTTCTCGATGCCTTCAAGAGGTGAAGCATTCAATGCATTCAGAACATATATCTGATCCTCGGCATTCTGAACTGTCTGAGCTGAGTATCTGACTATCTGGCCGGAAGGATGAGTGAGCTGGACTGTCTTAGCAGCACAGTCAATCAAAGCTTTATTCGCTTTCAACCAATCCATACCAAGGATGATGTCAATGTCGGAAGGTCCTAGTACAATGAGAGAAACCGGAAAAAGTAGACCTCCAATCTCGATGTGGTTATGAGGGCTTACCATTGTGGTTTGCCATTTGGTTCTCGGGGACTGAACCATTAGAGGAGTGGGTAATTTCTCCAAGTATAACTCATGTGACTGAGCAAATTGTTGGGACACAAAAGCATGCGATGCTCCAGAATCAAAGAGAACAGAGGCTGGTACTGAATTCACAGAGAGTGTTCCCAGCACGATAGTCGGTTCCTTCTGAGCCTTTTCAACATCGACGTGATTGGCATGGCCAAGTACAACAGTAGACAGTATGGCATTACGGTTTCTGAATCGGCGGTTTCGACAACTCTTCTTACGACCAACAGGAGGACATGGTGCAACCTGAGGAGATGCCATAGCATTAGGCTGTCCACCCTGAACTGTTAGCTGTCTCGGCGGTGAAGGCAGACGAGGTGCAACATAAGATGGTCTTGGTGTTGGAGCAGGTCGGTGATGAATATTGTGCAGAATCCAAACCCGACGTTTCTGAACAGGCTGACCCGAGGATGAGCCAGCTTCACGAGTGCGTTTGAGCGAATCCTGATACTTAGCCAGACCAGTTTCAACTCTGTAGGCTTGACTGACAAGCGTCGCAAAGTCTTCACAATCATGGACAAGAAGTGCGAGCTGTATATCGGAACGCAGCCCTTCACGGAATTTCTCCTGCTTACGTGCGTCAGTGTCGACATCGTCTTTAGCATAGCGGGATAATTCGAGAAATTCCCTCTGATATTCATCCACAGTCAGTGTGCCCTGTGTGAGTTTACGGAACTCCTGCTTCTTCTGGTCGATCAGACCCTGAGGAATGTACCGTGCACGAAAAGCTGACTGGAATTCTTGCCAGGTGGGTACAGTCTCTGCAGGCAACGTATCCTTGTGGCTTTCCCACCATTGAGCAGCGGGACCCTTCAAGTGAAATGTCGCAAAGGTGACATAACTGTCAGGGGTCACATTAGCTGACTCCATTTCAAATTGGATGTCACGAAGCCAATAATCAGCATCCATAGGATTTGTGGAGCTGCGGAAAACAGACGGGTTGAGGCGCACGAATTCTGGCAGAGTTATTGGGATGTGCTGTTGCTGAGCATTCTGAGTTGGAAACTGAGCCAATACTCCGGTCATGAACTGACGGTTGAGTTCAAACTGCTGCCTCATTTCGACAATATAGGGTGGAGGTGGAGTATCGTCAGCCATCCTGCCAAATCAACAGGGCAGTTTAGGAAGCAAAATTGCAGGTGTATGGAATGACTCATGAAGCAATACGCACAACAGAAGGAAGTGCAATAGATACTTCATCATATTCACACCAGACACTCAAATCCACACATAGCCTCGGTTACAATCCGGCATTATGACAGCTGAAAAAAAGAGAAGGCTAGACAACTAGGCGGCGCGCAGGCACGCGGTAAGGAAGTACACAACGAGACATAGCAAAGGCTACATCAACGTCGGAGAAAACTGTAGGAGCGAGGAATCTGCAAGTGTCAACACAGGGTGCCCTCGATAAAAGGATCCTGTAAGCAGAACCTGGCCCACAATCTTGAAGCAAGGGGGAATATTTCAGAACTCCGGGTGGATGTGATTACGAGAACCTAATGTTGGAGTTGGTAAAATTTTAACCCGAATAGATGAGAGAGTAGAATCCTAGAGTAAAGGTCGAGGAGTAAAAGATCCTAATACCACCCAGTTGGCGACGTGGGCCCGTAAGCCACACAGCCAAGTTAGTAAAACAGTTTTTGACCACTAGACTCAACTTCGGCCAAAGAGTTGGAAAGGGGGGACTCCTAGAGGCAGTCGGCTCTGATACCAACCTGTGACGCCCCCGGCTTAATCGTGCACTAATCATACACGCAAATGCACACGATCAAGCCTAAGGACTCACTTGAAGATATCACAACACAACTCTAAAATATAAATAAAGTCATACAAGCATATATTACAAGACAGGGCCTCGAGGGCTCGAATAAATAAGCTTGATGACAAACAAGCATCAGCGGAAGCGTCAGATATCTGAGTACAGATATAAAAGAAAACAGAAAGGCCTTTAGAAAGGCGGAACCAAAATGAAACACTACGATCGAAAGGCGTAGGCCTCCTGCCTAGGACCCTCCGAACCTACTCCTGGTCGTTAGCCATCTAGAAGTAGAAGCCGTCCTCGGGGTGGTAGAAATAGTCGATGGTGGAACAGCTATCTCAGGGGCTCCGTCATCTGGTCGCGACAACTGATAAGGGAGAAAAAGGAAAGCAAAGCAACCGTGAGGACTGCGAAGTACTCAGCAAGCAAGGATCTACACTACATATGCAACATTATCAAGGGATGGCTGTATATGTGGACTGGGCTGCAGAAATGCCAGAATAGAGAGAAGGCCTAGTCCTTTCGAAGACTAGCATCTTCAGCATCTTCAAGCATCTTCGAGCGTCTTGCAGCATATAGAAGAGTACAGAGCAGCATAGTATAAAGTAGTAGAGGTAGTAGCAAGCAACAGTCTCGCCCAGAGATCCTTCCTCGTCTCCCTGCGAGAAAGCGATCCCGGAGTCACATATCCAGGTAACATCCCAATTCTAACTGTACCGATCGGGATACAACTCCGAGTGTCCTTTACCGTAGGACCGGCTATCGATAGATGTGTTCTTCCCTGCAGGGGTGCACCAACTTACCCACCACGCTCAATTAACTCCGGCCGGACACACTTTCCTGGGTCATGCCCGGCCTCGGCCAAACGACACATCGCAACCCTACCTACAGCTCAGCAGAGAGGTCCCCGCCGGTCTACCTCCTAAGCACAAGGGGGTCTTGGGCCATCGCCCCTCGCCCCTCGCCCTCCGGGTCGTTGTGTGCAGGGTGGATACCAGCACCGCCTCGGAAGGCCGGTACGATCCGACCATGCCACAATGCTGAACTGGACGTCTGACAGAGCTTTCGGCTGATGTTACGATGCAGAACGCCCATACTATGCCCACGTGATGGTTAGTGCTATCCGACCAGAGGCCGGCTCAGATCATATATCCAAATCGTAGTGTCCTAGTGGCTTGCGGCAACGAGCAGAGACTCACGAAAGATGTGACCCCGTCGCCCCGTCTCGAGGACTTGCTGAAAGGGCTAAGAATGCCCGGCCGCGCCTCGTGGAATAACTCACGGGTAACTATCCATCACTCGCGGGTACCCCTCGGGGTCGACCCGCCTTTTAAGTAATAGTATCAACAGTAATGTAAGGCATCCGTCTGGTCACCATATCAAGGGGAATCCGAGGCATCACCCTCGTTGGACTCCCACCTGATGTAACAACAAGATGGACGTAGGAGGCATCACCCTCGAGGTCCACACGTGAGGTGTTACGCGACTTAGTCAGTATCAGTGGTGGTGTAGGAGGTATCACCCTCGCTTACCACGACCGATCAACTAACCTACAAGGTTATCATCAGAAGTGCTGACGAGGTATCACCCTCGGCACTCGATAGTAACCCAGTAGTGTCGAGCAACGAAGGGAAAGTGAGGTGCGGTGCGGGGCTGATCTTCAATCCCGTTGATCGGGTCTTCTGAAACTCCAGCGGGGCAGTCGGGATAAAGTGGGGGTCACTAATGGGGCTCTACCCAGTCTATACTAAAACAGTTTAGGATAGAAGGCAGTTATCAACAGTAGACTACAATAAACAGGCTATGCAGCAGATATAGGAAAAACAGTAACAGTAGCATAAATCCAATGCAAGCAGGAGAATTAGAATAGGCGATATCGAGATGATCAAAGGGGGGGGGGGCTTGCCTGGTTGCTCGGCGGCAAGGCAAGGTCGTCGGTGGTGTAGCCAATCACCGGAGCTGCGTCGATCTCGGAGGCTACGTCGGTACCGAAATCTACCGAGGGAGAAGAGGGGGAGGAAAACGGTAAATACGAAGCGACATATGCATGAAAATACGATACGCGATGCTAGAGGTGGTCTATCGTAGTGCTACACGACACCGGTGAAGGAGGGGAACATCCGGGAATGTTTTCCCGGTTCCGGACGTCTGTCGGACAGATGAACCGGAGAGAACGGTTCCATGTTCAGGTAGTTATGGGTATGTGACAGATAAACGGAGGGCGTATTCAAATTCGTCTCGTCGTTCTGAGCAAGTTTCATGTATAAAGTTTTTCGATCCGAGCTACGGTTTAAAAGTTATTAATTTTCAAAGTTTATTAGATTTTCTGGAATTTTTGGATTTATTAAAATCAAATTTAAACAGTAGCAGGAAATGCTGGGTGCACCCGGTGCGCTGCACCCAGTGTGCACCAGAGGCTGACCAGTGGGGCCAGTCAACTGCTGACTCAGCAGTTGACTGGTCCACGGTTGACCAGTCAGCGGGCCCGGCGGGGCCCGCGTGTCAGTGACTCAGGTTTAACTAACAGTTTTTAGTTAAAACTAACTAATCTAATTAGTGGCCTGGGCCCAGTTGTCAGTGGGGGTTAGCAGCGTCATTAGCGGGCTAATGACGACACGTCAGCGAGGTTAGCACCGGCGGGGAGCTACAGTGCACCGGCGGCGAGGCCGAGATCCGACGATGGCCGTCCGGCCGATTCCGGCGACCAAATGGACGACCGCGGGCACGAATCGAACGGACGCAGCGTTCTGCACCCAACCGTGCTACGGGCGCGAGAAGAGGAGGTCGGCACCGGCGACAATGGCGACTACCGACGGCGGCTGGCGGGCAGCGCTACGCGGATCGACGACTACCGGACGCGCGCGTTCAAATGGGAAGAGGGAGGGGTTGCGCGAGCTCACCGCGAGGCCGGGGAAGAGCTCGGGGAAGCCGGGGAGGCAGCGACGGTGGTGGATCGAGGCGGCGACGGACGGCAGCAGGAGGTTGAAGAAGAGGGCGGATCCGGCGCGATGGGGCACTCCAGCTCGACCTGACGCACTTGGCCGACGTAGTCAAAGTAGGGGAGGCTCGAGGACTCGTCGCCTTGGCGAATGGTGGTCGGTGGCCGCGGCAACGGTGAGCGACGGCAACGGCGGCGTTCGGTTGGGGTGGAGAACGGAGGAGAGAGTGAGCGACGAGGGAGAAGGGGAGTGGCGGAGAGAGGGGAAGTGGAGGAGGACCAGGGGAATGGATGAGGGGCTCTGCCTTATCCCCTCATCGGCCACGGCGTCGCCGTGTCGACGTTCAGCCGGAGCGCGCGCGACGGCCACAGGGATGGCGACACGGGGGGGGAGGTAGCAGGTGGGCTGGCTGGGCCGGCGCCAGGTAAGTGGCTTCGGCCTTTTCTTTCTTTGTCTATTTTTCTGTTTTCTTTTTATTTAATAAACAGAGAAGAAAAGAATTTATTTGAGCACCCTATTCACTTAGGAATAGTATGGGAAGCGTCCCATTAATTCCTTTGTGTCTTTTAAGCAGTGCCACAAAAAGTTAGAAGATTATTTGACTCTGTTTGGATTTTCCATAAATGAGATAGCATTTTAAAAATGCTGAAATGCTCTGAATTAATTGCCACTGCTCATTTTACCAACAAGGTAATGTTGTATTCCTTAACATATAATTGTTTTGGAATATTTGCAATAATGTGAACATTTTTCCCACAAGTATGGAACAACTTTAATTTTCACTTTTGAAATTGAGTTGATTTTTCAGAATAGCATTTGAATTGAATATTTCACCAAAGTGATTAAGCACTGCAAATGGAGATGACCTGGCAGTATCATTAGCTGATCACTGTAGCAATTACAAAAGGGGTGTTACAGCCGGCCAGAAAAAACAGAGCAGTGTGGAGTGCTCTGCTCACCGGCGATGGGGTATATATAGCCACCTCATTGGTCGCGGTTCGTGCGTGGAACCGGGACTAAAGGCCCCGCTTCTGTCCCGGTTCAAGCCACGAACCGGGACCAATGGATGTGGGCCAGGAGCGAGGCCCATTTGTCCCGGTTCGTGCCAGGAACCGGGACAAATGGGTCCAGACGAACCGGGACCAATGCCCACGAGGCCCCGGCCGGCCCCCTGGGCGCATGAACCAGGACGTATGCCCCCCATGGGTCCCGGTTCGTGACTGAACCGGGACTAATGGGCTGGGCTGGCCCGAACCAAAGCCCTGTTTTCTACTAGTGGTGGGTTCTAATTTCTCCCGTTCTGGGCTATTCTTTGTCTTTTTTTATGTCTGAGTTGTTTGTTTGTTTGTCTATTTATCAAAAGGGAAAATAAAATGACGAGAAATCTTTTCGTTCCCTGCTTCTTCTACGATTCTCCTTCTTTTTGTCAAAAGGAGCCTCACTAAAAAAATTGCACGCACAAGTCAGCTTGGTCTATGTGTGTGCGCATTTTGGTTAGAGTTGGATTCAATTGGTGAAAACAATCAGCTCCGTTCATCAGTTATAACAAAACAGAGGTGCTCGGAACCTGACGGCGGCTACTTCAAAAATTGATCACAAGCTACTTCGAATTTTTTTGGCCACTTCATTTTTTATTAGACACATCGAAAACTGCCCAAGAAAAAGGGGAATCCTCCATTTCGGAGCAACTAGAAATTGGGCTTCACTCGGGCTGGATATTTTTAGGGAACAGTAGAAGATATTGAGAGTTGGGGCCACATTCCAGTGACCCGAGAAAAAAGAAAAGGAGAAAATTAGAAAGAAAATGAAAAAAAGGCTTAAATATAAAAAAATACTCCCGCTGTAAATAAATATAACACGCTTTAGGTCACTACTTTATTTCTTAAGAAAACAAAAATAAAAAATAAAAAACCTATATATTGCACTCGGCCATGACTCCTTAATTCATGGCAAACTTGATCCGCATGAGAGGAAACTTCAACTCTCAATTTAATTTAAATAACAAACAAATGATTTTTTTTAAAAGCCTTTCATTTTTCCAGAAAAAGAAATGAAGGCCTCCATGAGAAGAAACTCACAAATTATGCAATTGCAGTCGACATGGCCCACATGCAGTCGCAACTCAAGTAATGGGCATGCAACTGGCACAGAAAAATAAAAATAAAAGATGCATCTTCTCGTCACTCCGGCTGCGGCGGCACACAAGACAAGCTATAACCCCTATGAAAATGCAGCTCAGGGGTGGACATGAACTGCAGTCGGGTGCCGACACTTGCAGTTGCGAGTCTAGTGGCACACATGCAATTGCAGTCGACAGGGCCCGCATGCAGTTGCAAATCTCGAAATGGGCATGCAATTGGCACCAAAAAAATAAAAAATAAAGTGCATCGTTGTCATCACTTCGGCAGCGCGCCACACACGACAAGCTATAACCCCTATGAAAATGGCTCAGGGATGGACATGAATTGCAGTCTGGTGCCGACACTTGCAGCTATTATTATAGTGGCAGACATGCAATTGTAGTCGACATGGCCTGCATGCAGTTGCAACTTAGGGAATGGGCATGCAACTAGCACCCAAAAAAATAAAAAATAAAAATGCATCATTGTCGTCACTCCGACGGCGGTGTCACACAAGACAAGCTATAACCCATAAGAAAATGCAGCTCATGGATGGACATGAATTGCAGTCGAGTGCCAACACTTGCAGTTGCGAGTCTAGTGAAAAGACATGCAATTGCAGTCGACATGGCCCGCATGCAGTTGCAACTCAGGGAATGGGCATGCAACTAGCATCCAAAAAATAAAATAAAATGCATACCTGTCGTCACTTCGGCTGCGGTGGCACACAAAAACAAGCTATAACCCCAATGAAAATGCAGCTCGGGGATGGACAGGAATTTCAGTCGGGGGCCCACACTTGCAGTTGCGTGTCCAGTGGCAGACTTGCAATTGCAGTTGGCATGGCCCGCATGCAGTTGCAAGTCAAAGAATGGGCATGCAACTGGCACCCAAAAAAAAAGCATCCCTGTCGTCACTCTGCGGGCGGCACACAAGACAAGTTATAACCCATATGAAAATGCAGCTTAGGGGTGGACATGAATTGCACACAGATGCCGACACTTGCAGTTGCGAGTCTAGTGGCAGATATGCAATTGCAGTCGATATGGCCCACATGCAGTTGCAACTCAGGGAATGAGCATGCAACTAGCACCCAAAAAAATAAAAATGCATCCTTGTCCTCACTCCCGTGGCGGCGGCGCACATGACAAGCTATAACCCATATGAAAATGCAGCCCAGGGTGGACATGCAATTGGCGCCCCCTCTCTTTAGTTCCGGACATGTTGCAACCCTTGCAATTGCAGTCGGCATGGCTACGTGCAAATGTTGTGCAACCAAAAAAATAGGAAAAAAAGGTGAAAAATGAATATGCACGTTCATAAACTACTACAACAACAAAAACACACGCAAACTTTTAGTCTTCCACAGGTTGTAATAAACAAACTTGCATGTGGCCATGTGAGAGAGATGAATGGCAAACACAAGAAAATGGGATTGAAGCGAATCCTGTCCGCAGGCAACACGAGCACGGAAAAAGACCGAGCCTAAAAAGAAGCCTAAAATACATATAGACAAAGAAAAAGCCACACAACACCCGCCACGGTCAGCCCATGGCGTATTCCTGTCCAACACAGATGAAAAGGCAAAAAAAAAAAAAGGATAATGGGCCGGTCGCACCACTAGAACAGGCTGATACTCCAATACAAGACATCAGCGATCGTGAACCTTATAAAGCTAGAAACGATCGAACGGACAGAGACATCAACTCAGACTTCGCTAAAACTCAGTCGACTGAGTTTTAGCAGTCCCCATGTTTGAAATTCATTTTGTGTCCAAAATACAACATATGGCATGCGCCAGCTGCTTGCGCGCGCTGCATTTTTGCGCGCCTGCTGGAGCTACGCGCGCGCTGCATTTTACAGCGGCTGCTGGAGCCAGCGCTGCCCGCCGTGCCAAACCAGACGATGGGCGCGCTGCAAACTGGTTTTTAGCGCGCCGCGCGTTGGGCGGCTGTTGGAGATGCTCTTATATAATACTGAAAATAACATATGAAAAACTCTTTAACCATCCGGCTGATTTCTCTCAGAAATCAGCCACGCCCCTCGCATGTTTTCTCCCTATTTTATTGAAACTGCTTCTAAACATCTGGATGTAAACAGCCTCGCGCGCAACCACGTCTTCCGCTTGGCACGCGTCCCGTGGACCCCCTCCTCCACCACTTCATCTCTCTTTGCTATCCTTTCTTTTCACACACCACACATTTACCACCAAATCCGTGGCATTACCTTACTTTCTCCCATCTCTCTTGTCCTCTGTCCAGTGGGATCTCGCCGAAGAGATGCTTCGAGGAGTGCTGCGGCGGTGGTTTGACTGCTCCGGTGTGATGTAACGACGTGTTGCGGCGGATGCTGCGACGGCGGGTCAACTACTGCGACGACAAATCGGGTTGCTCCGGCGATGCTGCGACAACGCCGCCGTGCTACGAGCCAGTGCTACGACGACAGTTCAATTCCTGCGAGCCGGTGCTGCGGCGGTGGCTCGGACTGCCATGGTGATGCTGCGACGGGGCCGCCGTGCTGCGAGCGGTGCTATGACGGCGTTATGTGAATCGGGTCGTCGGTGCTACGACGGGGCTGCCGTGCTGCGAGCGGTGCTGCGACGGCGTTCTGCGAATCAGGTCGCTGGTGCTGCGACGACGTTCTGCGAATCAGGTCGCCGGTGCTGCGACGGGGCGGCCGTGTTGCGAGCGATGCTGCGACGACGTTATGCGAATCTGGTCGCCAGTGCTGCGATGGGGCCGCCGTGCTATGAGCAGTACTGCGACGGCGTTCTACGAATCGGGCCGCCGGTGCTACGAGCGGTGTTGCGACGACGTTCTGCGAGTCGGGTCGCCGGTGCTGCGATGGCGTTGCTGTGCTACGACGCGGTGCCGTGAGGGTATGGGAGTTGGTACGACGATGGCGTTACTGCGAGGCCACCGGAGTTGCTGCGACGGGGCAGAGTTGCTTTGAGGCCGCCGGAGTAAGCGGGTGCTATGGCCGTGGCGGTGGTTGAGCAAACATGTGCCATGTGTGTGCGGCGTTCTGCGATGGAAGAAAGAAGAGAAAAGAGCATGACGCATTGACTTCCATCAAACGGCTGGAGCCTGGACACGTCCAGATCCTATGGCTCAGGTGGCAGATGTTGCTTTACTTTCTACATCCGGATGGCGCTTATCAGCCACCCTATTTTATCGCTAGCGTTACGACATTACGGGAGCCATTCGTTTTTCTTCCCCTGTTCGTCTCCTTTTTTTTTTTTAGAAAATCCCCTGTTCGTCTCCTACCTTTCTATTCCTCTTCCATCTCGTCCCTTGGGTCAGGCCACTTCGGCTCCCGGGCACTTGGGCCGGACCGAGGACCCCCAAAATTATAAACTAGTGGGCTACGTTCGTCGGGCCCAAGAGAGCCAAGATGAAAGATTTCAAAGACTCGGCGCCTACTCCACGACTTAGAGGTTGTCTTTCTCATGTTTATCTTTAGATGTAACCAACCTATGTGTTACCCTAGGAATCTTCAGTATCTATATAAGCCGAGGGATGAGGACCGTTGACGAGAACTCTCATACACACACGATCTCGCGGTAAATCAACCCATAACTTGTACTCCCTTCAAATCAATACAATCAAAGCAGCACGTAGGATATTATCTCTTGAAGAGAGCTAGAACCTAGTTAAATCCCGGTGTCATCTGTTACCACCGTGCCAAGGCCACCAGCTCGGGACACCCTACCTGAGATCTGTTGGATTTGACTCCATCATTGGTGGCCCATACACATCCCTCTATGTAGTCGAAGCGGTCCAATGGCATTAACGTCCGACGATTAGGTCGGCTCCGACGCTGTTTCCATGTCGGAATTCCCCCACTTCAGCTTGATCGAACAGTCGGAGAAAATTGGAACTCCAATCCCTTGTCAAGACATCGAACTCGACAAATTAGGGCATGTGGTTCTCCCCTCTCCCATGATGTTAGGTCCGGCCGAGGAACAACGGGTAACCTTCACCCAAACGCCGATGTCATATCAAGCTTGGGATGGAAGTTATGTCTTACCTGGAGCTCGGATCCGATGACCCAATGCGACATCCAGGTAAATCAGGCCCAGCCGAACAAATCAGGACCAATGTCAGATCAATCCTTGGAGAAACCATCTTTGGTACCAATGTCAGCTCGGATCGGAGCCAAATATTCGCTCAACCCACCACCCATGCGGAGTACTGTCCAGATAACATGGGACCAACTGACATTTGGGATCTAGCCCTAGTCGAGCAGAAGGCAAGGGAGACTATCCGACAATTCTAGGCACATTTTCTTTCAACAAAAGTGTCATTCCAGATTTACAGACCAGGAAGCCCTAGTGGCGTTCTGCCTCAACGTTTGCGATGAAGGGGTCAGAAAAGAATTCATTCGTCATTGTCCGAGGCCGAAATCTCCGACCTGATGACAAACTATTGCACCAGAGAGGACGCCAATTTAGCCAACCAATAGCGCCAAAAACATGAATCGGAATTGCTCGAAGCAGAAGGGGGAGGCTGGCTCTCCCGCCGTAACAGACGACCTAAGTGCAGCAATGCCGATATGCATGATGAGCAACTTCCATGGAAGAAAATTCAGGCAGGTAGAATCGGAGTTAAATCACTATTAGACACAATACTCGACCAACCATGCGCAATCCACTCCACCTCTTTGGATAAACCATCCACCCACAAACACAGGAACTGTTGGGTCTTTAGGCAGGTGGCAAAAGGAGGCTTGGAGCTTCTCGACAACCGTCATAGTGGGCATGGCCAACAACCAGTAGCGGCCAGTCGCCGCGGTGCGTCCACTTGCGGCTCGCGGTGCTGAAACCGAAGGTAACCATTTTGCACTCACTGGTGGGCAGAAAGGTGGACACGTAGATGTCTTGATGCACCGACCCCGACGGCGCATGTACATCGTGCGCATAAATGCAGTGAGCCTTCAACGGGACGGTGTGCCACTCCAGCACCACGGGGAGGAAGGGGACAATGGCCGCCATCGCCACAACTCGTTCCCCCTCCGACGTCAGGATCAGCGGCAAGGCAATGCAAGCCCCCCATGTATAGATCCTCGTAGCCAGAGCGCCCAGCACGGATACCCCAAAACACCTTCGACATGGACTTGAGGATGTAAAGCCTTTGCCCGACGGCCAGGGCTGCCTCGTAGCCGCAGTCGAGGTTCCCTGGGAGACGAGATGAGAACGCTGCCGTTGTTCACACAATTTTCTCCGACGAAATCTGTGGCAACGATGATGCTACCCACGGCGGCGAACTGCGCGAGTTCTCCCAACGTTTCAACAGCCACGCTGAGAACCGGAAGCACCGGAAGGCGTCGCAGAGAGCTAGCGTGGGCGTAGCCTCCGTCTGGATCATCGTTGCGGTCGCCAATGTCCAGCTTGTGAATGCCATAGCTGTCCTGGTGGTCGTCCAGTACCACGTACAGATGCCGCTTCGTCGTCTCGTGGGCCACTGGTGGATGCTGCCGGTTAACTTCTGTGTGGTAGTCGCCATTGGAGTTGGAGGCGTACCCTCGTGAGCCGATCAAGTTGATGTTGCCCCAAGCGGCGGTTATGTGGCTGGCATGGCGGCCTGACCGGAGACTGGAGAGGAGGAGATGGTGTGATCGACCGAGGAGCGATCGCCACGCCAACATCGTACACGCCGGCGCCGGGATGGGGTCTAGGGTTTGAGAAGATGGCTCTCGGTCGATCATAACCCTGTTGACCAGGAGTAGTTTATAGGATTTTCATGGTTGTTGGCCGCAATCAACTCTGCAGCCCATACCAATTCGTGGATCCCATTCCCATCAATTAACCTCCATTAAGTTGGCAGATGGAATGGAACATCAATGCACAGATCGAGAAGGTCCTCGTTCATTTGGAGTATAGTCCTAGTATTATTTAGAGAAAAAAAAACTCTATATTTAGGAAATTCCTTAACGGGGTTTCTCAGTCTAAATCACACGAGATTTGGTTTCTGTCTAAGCCAGACACCCTAAGCTAGTCAGATTAATGTGTTCGTCTTGAGATCCGCACAGGATGAGGAGAGTCAAAATTAGATCAGACGACTAGCACTATTTGATTTAGACATGAGAAATAAGTTTCCCGAAAACTATTTTTTTACTGTTTCTCACCAAGATTTTTTCTATGTATTGTACTACTTACATTGGGGCCCTGATCATTGTTTCTATACTGGCGAGAAAGCAATTTATTGTCAGAGGCTTTTTGGAACAAAAATTAATCTAGAGCATTTTCCTCTTATCTCTTCCCAACGTAGGTGTAGCTAGGGCTGCAACAAAAGCTCAAGACTCGTGAGCCGCCCGAGATCGACTCGTTTTTTGGCTCGATTCGAGATCGACTCAAAAATAAAAGAGCTGAGTTTGAACACTTTATGTAGCTCGACCGACAAACGAGCCGATCTTGAGCCAGTATTGGCTCGCTCGATAGCTCGACATAATATCATTATGTTAAATGATGATGACATACATTAAATGACAATAAGATAATTTGTTACCATACATGATGTCCATGATTTTTCTTCATTTTATTTACCAGCAAACATGGAAGCTTAATTAAGTGCAGAGCTAATTATGGTACGTGGTCGACTATGTGTTAAATATCCTGTTGTTTTTGGCAAAAGTTCCCAGCATATACACCTTCGTTTTCTTGTTTTTCATCCAAGAAGACCACCATTTATTGCAGTTGGCCCAAGAGACCAAGATGAGCCCTTCCGAGAACGACGAGATTGTTGTACAAAGTTGTGTCCTTATCTATTTGGAATACTTGCCATAAATTTATAATTTTTACCGTCTCATTTAGCTCGAAACTAGCTCAAGATCGACTCGAGATCGTTACAAGCTGAGCACGAGTCATGTTCTACAGCTCGATCATGAGATTCACTCAGTTTGAACTCGCTCGAATTTTAATATAAGTTGAGCTGAGCCAACTCCAACTTGCTCGAACTCGATTCGTTTGCAGCCCTAGGTGTAGCTCAATGGAGAAGATAGCCCCCCCTCCCACCGGAAAATGCCAATGGTGGCCGCGCTACAGGCAGGCCTTAATCTCAGTCGTCGGACCACCACGGGGATCCGTGCGGGCTGGGCATAGGGCAAGTATTCGATTTATTTTTGGGCTGTATTGGATCAGCGATGGCCCACGCACATGCAAAAGCAGGTAGACCTCTTACACGCACCTGACATGTACGCACATCGTTGGTTGCGGTAGTACTCCTGCACAATGCGCGTGGATACCTGTACGAGCTGTTCATGCACGTCGTGGACGTTTTGTGGCCGAGCGAAGAGCACCAACAGGCAAAGGTGCCTACGTGCAGCATTTGGGTCCAGTGAAACACCAACAAGTGTTTACCACTACGTTAATAATCAAGTATTTGGGCGTGTTAATTATGATGTTTGATTTCACCATCACATTGGCCACATATGTGCTTAAAATCGATAAACACTAACATCGAACTGCAGTTTGTGTCATTTGTACCAGCCAGGAGAATCCAAGCAACCTAGTTACACGCGTTATTATATTGAACCAGATAGATCAATCAGTTTTATCCCCAAGTAACCACGCTTATATGTACAAGTGTTCTGAATTAGCCTTAAGTTTCAGGAGAGAGGCCCGATCCAGTGCTACAGCTACCCGCCGCGATCTGTGCTTCCCTTTCCTCAGTCTGTCACTTCCCCGAATTTACTATGCCCTCCCAACAAAAAGATTTGGGGGGCAGCGCTTCCATCACTTGTCACTTCGCAGTCCAACGGCATGTGTTCGTCCAGCATGCAAACTGCTCATCTAGGAGACCAGGCGGAGTGGCGTGCACACATATAGGATGAGCAAGGAAGAAACCGATTCAGTTAACATGCCCCATTGCTCACACGATCGATTTAACACTAACTTTTTCATCGAGTCATTTCGTTATTTTCTTCGGTTCCAAGTCATAATCATTTTTCCCGTGATTATATTTTAGAAAGGGAGTAAGCACGGAACCCAGTCAACCAGAGCCTGCAAATACGTAGCCGTAGACCATGGAACTCAGCAAACACCCACGCTACTCTGCTACAGACATTCAATGCATGTACCACACCTGTGCTCGACAGAGGACGCGTGCTCACCCCTGCCAGCCGGTTTCAAAGTGCAATGGAGAGAACCCTACAAAAGCTATGACATCGTATTGTCAATTCATCTGGCGTAACAGCACGCCCTGTTTAAAGCGATAAACCTAGCTGCCATGCCATGACTAAGTTGAATAGATTGAAAAAAATGAACTCGTATGAACCTGGTTGCCATGTCACACATAAATAAATGGAGAAGAATCATTTGCATGGCTAAATGTTGACACAACTAAGCATGCTACCACAAATTCTTAAAAAAACAGCAGTTTGGTACTGGAAACAACAACGTAGCCAATGTAGTTTGCACAGAATAGACAAGTGCGTTTAGAAATAAAAGGAACATTAATTAGTATTTACACACCCCTGGCCAGCAGCCTGATCACATGCGCAGATAGCAAAACAACCATTTTTTGTTTCAGCGGCAGCACCTACATTTTTTGCTAGTGGGCACAGTACATGGATTAAGAAAACTATGCAGTATACACTAGCACCGGCAAAGTAAACCAGCTGGAACATCACAATCAGTTCAGGCAAGTTGTTCCACTACAAGAAAGACAAAGTTGGCAGCATTTGGGATTTTCTGGGAAGAAACATTACAAAGGATCAGCACATCAATCCTTAGTCTAGTGGAAGTTTGGTTCGAATGGACAGCTCTTTTTAGCGCCGCAAGCATTGCAACGATGGCCGACCACCCCACAATTTGTGCATTTCGGCAATTTCCTTGGAGTCTTCGGCACATCACCTCTTTGGGGGCAAGTTGCACCCTTGTGGCCCTGCACTTGGCAGATCGTGCAAAACCCAAACCCAGTTTCCCATGAGTAGAGGTTGTAGAACTCATAAGCCTCATCCAATGAATCAAAATGTGTGCCAATTTTGGGATTGACAACAAGCCCATCCCCCTTTTCTGTGTAAGCGTGCACAGATTATTCAAGAGCCGTCTTCCTGTCATGGTTTATCTCCCTCTCATCAGGTGCTTTCCCGATCCTAACCCTGAAGCAATGTCTCACAACAAAAGAGACAGAATTATAAAAATCGACAGACAGTGTACAAACAAAGGGATTTGCACTAAACAACTTGCGATGCAATGCTTATCACCAACGCCAAAATAAGAAGACCACCCGCTGCAGTTTCAAACTAAAAAAAAATCATGTACACCCAACTGCCACTTGGAAATCCCCTAAACCAGGGTCTCTATGAAAAAAAAAGGACCAACCAACCACTGTCACTGTTTTGTTCTCCAAGTACATGTATCAAAGAGAAATCTTCCAAATATCAGGTATTATACCAATTCTAATTCAGTCATGCCCCACCCACCAAAAACCATACTTCATCACAAATCTTCCGGATAAACAATTATTACACCACTACTTACTTAATGCCGTGCCTTCCACCGAATCCAAATTCACCAAATAAACACTATGATATGAACTGAATCTGAACCCAATCCAGCCAACGCTTGGAAATCCCCTAAACCATGGTTGTGTATGCCACAAAAAATGGACCAATCTGCCACTCTCACTGGTTTTGTTGTCCAAGTACATGTATCAGAAGAAATCTCCCTAATAACAAATATCATACCAATTCTAATTCAGTACTTTCCATCCCAACAAAAACAATACTTCATCACAGTTCTTGCCAATAACCAGTATTACGAAACTACATATTTAATCCCGTGCCTTCAAATGAAACCAAGCTCATCTAATAAACACTCTTAAGATAGACACTGAATCCGATCCCACTCGAGCATTTTTTTCATTGCAGAGAGACACTGAGTCGGAAAATCAACATTTTCCACAAAATTTATTACTCATTGTATCATGCTCGCCCTCCCTCCACAAATGCCAGAAACCGAACTAATTCTTTTACCAGAACAACTAGCACTAACAATCCAGATAAAAACAGGTCACAACCCAGAATCAGCGAACCATTTCTTCTAAATGCCAACAACACTAACAACACACATTTTCCCTGTGGTACAGAGAAAATATCCAAAACAGCACACCCCCATCCGAAGCAACTTGTACCCAAACAAATTTGTACTGGAACTATAACAGCACACCCCCGTCCAGCACCATTTTCGCCACACCAACATGCTAATCAACTTGCAAGCTAGCTAGCCAAATCCAACTAACTGAATCCGAACCCAATCCGAACAAAATCCAGAACTAAAACACAGAAAACTGAATCCGAACGCTTCCTGTGTCTCACAGAAATAATTCCTAACAACAAGAATTTTCCACTGAAACAAAGCTCACCAAATAAAACGTTGCAACATGTATACTGAAATCCAAACCCAATCCAGCACCTTTTTCATTTTGGCAGGCGTACACTGATTCGGCAAAATCCAACCATATCCGCCCAACAGAAGTACTGAAGCTAACGCACATCCTAACTGAAACCAAAAGTTCATTTTTACCTGCCAAAGTGAGCTAGACAACACACCTACGACGCAGGATCACTTGCTGAACAGCCGCAAAATCACATGAGCAAATACATAGAAAAGTTTTCTTACTAACCTCCGTGTCTACTCTAACCACTCGTAGTTTCAGAGCACACCTCGTATCTGTCTCCATCTCCGTCTTCCTTTTCTTCGCCTGCCTTGTCGATGTCTAAACCTGCTGCACTCATGGAATCCTGGAACTCCACTGGGAAGACAGAACCATTCACACGGAGACACCCCTGCGAGAATCAAATCTAGCCACATGAGCAAGTACTTTCCAATCCCATGCCGTTGAATCCACACGCAAGAGAGAGAAGAAGGGAATCAGCGCAGCAAAACGAACATACCCGTCGAGCTCGAGGCCGTCGGTGGACATATTGCCGGAGCACAGTCGCCGCCGCTGTGCCCGTGTGTGAAGGAGAATGGGGTGGGGAGCGAATCCTGTCCCGTGGCTCTATCTGCTCCACAAGGTAAGCCCGAGCGGGGTGGGGTGGGGTCTGACGGAGTCGCATTGGATCCATTTACCTGTGCTGTTTTGAACCACCCAACATGTCCCAAATTCCCGTCGCAGGACACACAACCCTTTCCAGGCCCGGGAACAGCTCCGTCCGATGGGTCGAACACAATACGCCTACGCGCAGATAGGAGTATCATGGGCCGTATTTCCCTCACTAGGCCTGGCAACGCAGCTGCCACGAACTGACAGGTTCCGAATCCCAAGGCCCAAACAGACGAGCCGGATTCCGGCCTGCCTGTAGCTCGGCCACCAAAAGCCCTCACTCCCCCTCCCACTCTCTCCTGGCCAGGCCGCGAGTTAACTCTCTCCCTATCCACCGCTCTTGCAGGAGGGGCTGGGGACCTGGTTACTTTGTCTCGACCTAGGGGTAATGTTTGTGATTATTGCGGTGGCACTTTAATGCAGTGGTGTGTCTTGCGTACTAAGTTTTCCCTTGCCATAGTTCTATCTCGATGACGTCCACAGTGGCGGGGCCGAACTATCATCCAGAGTGTTACTAGGTATTCTAAGACAGTAAGAGGCGACAACGACAACAATTTGGGATTTCTGATTTCCGGTTTTACCCTCACCTTAGCGGCGCCTCCTCTAGCGCCACCGCGAAGGCTAGAAAGAGCTGTAAAGGGGTGGAGCTGGCCGGCCATGAGCATTGTAGTCTTAAGAGGATTGCGGTCCGATGATGGCAGATCTAGCTGGTGCTTCTGTTTGGCAACATCATATGGAGGAGTAAGGTCTAGATCAACTGGATGAAGTATGATGTTCCCTCGATCGACATGCATTATAGGTATTGATGATACCTTTGGTAAGCTAGGTGTCTTTCTCCAACTATAGAGCTAGAATATGTGATGCACTACCAGAAAAACAGGCGATGCCGACGGTCCCGTCGGCATAGATAGGTGTATCCCGACCGCCCACCTCAAGTCGTCGGCGTAGATAAGCCGTCGGCATATATCCATCTATGCCGACGGGGGCCGTCGGCATAGGTCGGCCGTCGGCATTGCAAGAAATATGCCTACGGCGGCCGTCGACATAGAGCGGCCGTCGGCATACCATGTGGGCCCGGCTACCCGGGCGGCGACGGCGGTTTGACGGCGTGACGCCTACGCCGACGGGCTAACGGTGGCCGTCGGCATAGCTATGCGCACGTCAACGATCCGTGTCGTCTGCCACGTCATCGATCCGAGCCGCTCGCCGGTCCGTGGGGTGGCATATCTATGCCGACGGCCTTGCCGTCGGCATAGGCCTGGGCCATGGCCCTTGCCACGTCATCGATCCGCGCCCTACGCCACGTCATCGATCCATGGCTCTACCGTTCCGTGGCCGTAGCTATGCCGACGGCATTGCCGTAGGCATATATTTCTAATAATATTTTAATATTTTATTTATTTTCTTTTTTTCCTTTTTATTTTTTTTCCAGAACTAATTTGATTAACTTAAATGTGCCTTATGTACAGAAAACATATCTCGATTATATATATATCGATTACCCCCCCACACGGGCCTTGCTTCCGTCGTGTCACAGAGAGGGGAGACGCGACGGGGTACCTGGGGGGTAGCAATGCCGCCAGGTGTTGCGGTGGGCCCTCCTACGCTTGTTCAAGCGTGGTGGCAGGCGCAGGCACCCGGCATGCGGCTCCGGGGTGTGCCCCCCTCACGGGCGTCGCTGCCGCCGTGTCCCGGAGGGGGGAAACGGCCACGTCGGGCCGACACGGACGGAATCTTGGGGTGGGTTGGGCCGGGACGGTGTTGGGAGGTGTAACTATGGGCTGGGCTATGACAACTACGTGAAAAGGTCCACCGGTCAAACCCCGTCCTGCGAAAGTCAAAGGGCTAGATCCGACGGTCGTCTGTGTCAGGGTTAGACGGGACGGGGTACCTAGGGGGCTAGCAATGCCGCCAGGTGTTGCGGTGGGCCCTCCTACGCTTGTGGAAGCGTGGTGGCAGGCGCAGGCACCCGGCACGCGGCTCCGGGGTGTGCCCCCCCCTCACGGGCGTCACTGCCGCCGTGTCCCGGAGGGGAGGGGGGAAACGGCCCCGTCGGGCCGACACGAAGGGAATCTTGGGGTGGGTTGGGCCGGGACAGTGTTGGGAGGTGTAGCTATGGGCTGGGCTATGACAACCACGTGAAAAGGTCCACCGGCCAATCCCCGTCCGGCGAAAGTCAAAGGGCTAGATCCGGCGGTCGTCTGTGTCAGGGTTAGACGGGATGGGGTACCTGGGAGGGTAGTAATGCCGCCAGGTCTTGTGGTTGGCCCTCCTACGCTTGTGGAAGCGTGGTGGCAGGCGCAGGCACCTGACACGCGGCTTCGGGGTGTGCCCCCCTCACGGGCGTCACTGTCGCCGTGTCCCGGAAGGGGGAAACGGCCACGTCGGACCGACACGGAGGGAATCTTGGTTATTCACAACATAAATGTGCCTTATCTAAACAAAAAATATACCCCAATGGTATATCGATTGCCCCCCTCACGGACGTCGCTGCCGCCGTGTCACGGAGGAGGGAAACGGTCGACACGGAGGGAATCTGGTTAGAGGGGGAATCGGGGTGTAGCTATGCCACCGAAACATCGCACGGGTCGTGATGCATGTGTGAAAGTGTTGTGGCATGCGTAGACGCCCGTCTTGGGGCTCCGTGGTGTGGCCCCCCCTCCACGGAAGGCAGTGCCGCCGTCACTTGGAGGGGGGATGGTGCGGGTGCAGTGGAACCGGAGGGAATCTAGTGTTGGGTTGGGTCCAAACCGTGTTCGGCGATGTTGCTATGGGCTGACCTATCGCAACCAGGTGGAAGAGTCCACCGGTCAAAGCCCATTCGGCGAAAGTCAAAGGGCTAGATCTACTGATCAACTGGGATTCGGGGTGGCATTCGGGGTGTAGCTATGCCACCGAAACATCGCACGGGTCGTGATGCATGTGTGGAAGTGTTGTGGCATGCGTAGACGCCCGTCTTGGGGCTCTGTGGTGTGGCCCCCCCTCCACGGAAGGCAGTGCCGCCGTCACTTGGAGGGGGATGGTGCGGGTGCGGTGGAACCGGAGATAATCTAGTGTTGGGTTGGGTCCAGACCGTGTTAGGGGATGTTGCTATGGGCTGACCTATCGCAACTAGGTGGAAGAGTCCACCGGTCAAAGCCCGTCCGGCGAAAGTCAAAGGGCTAGATCTACTGGTCAACTGGGATTCGGGGTGGCCTTCCGGGTGTAGCTATGCCACCGAAACATCGCACGGGTCCCGATGCATGTGTGAAAGTGTTCTGGCATGCGTAGACGCCCGTCTTGGGGCTCCGTGGTGTGGCCCCCCCTCCAGGGCTAGTTCCGGTGGTCGTCTGTGTTAGGGTTAGACGGGACGGGGTACCAGGGGGGTAGCAATGCCGCCAGGTGTCGCGGTGGGCCCTCCTATGCTTGTGGAAGCGTGGTGGCAGGCGCAGGCACCCGGCACGCGGCTCCGGGGTGTGCCCCCCTCACGGGCGTCGCTGCCGCCATGTCCAGGAGGTGGGAAACGGCCACGTCGGCATGACATGGAGGGAATCTATTGGTGGGTTGGGTCCAGACCATGTTCGGTGATGTTGCTATGGGCTGACCTATCGCAACCAGGTGAAAAGGTCCACCGGTCAAAGCCCGTCCGACGAAAGTCAAAGGGCTAGATCCGGCGGTCGTTTGTGTCAGGGTTAGACGGGACGGGGTACCTGGGGGGTAGCAATGCCGCCAGGTGTTGCGGTGGGCCCTCCTACGCTTGTGGAAGCGTGGTGGCAGGCGCACTCCTACGCTTGTGGAAGCGTGGTGGCAGGCGCAGGCACCCGGCATGAGGCTCCGGGGTGTGCCCCCCCTCACGGGCGTCGCTGTGGGGCACGGCGGCAGCGGCATCCGTGAGGGGGGCAATCGATATACCATCGGGGTACATTTTTTGTTTAGATAAGGCACATTTATATTGTAAAAAAATTAAAAAATATAATATAAATAAAAAATAAAAAAAATAAAAACAAATTTTTGCTGAGGTACCTATGCCGACGGCTTAGCCGTCGGCATAGATTGCCACGTGGCATGTCCATATATGTCGACGGCTAAGCCGTCGGCATAGGGAGACCTTATCCACACCGCAGCGCCCCCCTCCACTCATTCTTCCTCCCCGACCCCGCACCGTCTCCCCCTCCGCCCACACGCCGACCCGCACCGCCGCCGTCTCCAACCTCCCGCACCGCCCGCGCCACCCCCATCCCCTCCCCCAACTCCGGCGCTGCCCCCCCCGCTCCAACAACACCGCCGCCCCATCCCCTCCCCCCTGCCGCCGCACCGCCCCCCACCGCTCGCGCCAATACATACCTCCCCCAAAAGAAGGGGAAGCAAAAGAAACAGAATAAAAAAAAACAGAGTAACGAAAAAAAGAAAATCCTAGTAAAAAAGAAGCTAGACAGAAAAAAACGAAAGAGAGAAAAAATAAAAGGAAAAAAAAGATAGAAGAGAAAAAACAAAAAAAGAAGTAGGATAGAAGGGCAGGAAAAGTAAAAGGCATAGGAAAGAACGTCAAAGGCCGGGACAAAATCACAGGATATACGGTGTTACCGTCCCCGACTGCGCCGGCGGCCGACGCCACTGCCCCGCCCGTCGCCGCCCTTCTCCGCCCCGACCTCGTTGCCGCCCCGCCCTGCTCCGCCCCGCCTCTGCCTTGCCGGTGAGTCCCCTGCTGCTTGCTCTGCTGCTTTGCTGCCGCTACTTGCTGCTGCCGCTGCCGCTTGCCGCTTGCTGCTTGCTGCCGCTGCTGCTGCCGCTGGTTGCTGCTTCTTGCTGCTGCCGCTGCTTGCTACTTGCTGCTGCTATCATAGGTTAGTTAGTTTAGGGTTTAGATGGATAGATTAGTTAGATATATAAATAGTTAGATAGATAGATTATAAGATATAAAAATGTTGTTGATAGGTTAGTTGAGAAATAAAAATGTTGTTGATATATAGATGGATAGATGACTGGATACTACATCATGATATATAGATGGATAGATATAAAAATGTTGTTGATAGGTTAGCTGCTACTTTTTTTTTATGTTTTATGTTAAAATTCTATATATGTGGTTCGATGAGATGCTATATATTGCATATCTTGCAAAAAAAATTGTTCGATGAGATGAATCAATGATGATGACGAGACCGGCCGAGAAAGAGGTTACAACAGTGATGATTCGTATGGGTTCTAGCAGATGTACGTTTCAAGTCTTTTTTCTCTACAGTTTAGGAATATGCTTTTTTATTAATGTGTTTATTATTCCTTATTATTATGCCTTTTCCGTCATTTTATTAATGTACTAATTGCTTATTCTCTTTTCAATGCAGGTTCGTGGAACATGGGCAAGGGGAAGGCCGACGGCGTGGGTTTCCTATGCAAGGTCGTCGGCCTGCCTAGTCGGAGTGGTCGAGCACGTAATCCTCCCTCCCGGCTACTTGACGATGACTCCTCACAGGGAGGTCGAGGGAGAGGTGCCCCTAGAGGAGGAGGGGGTGGGGGAGAGCCCCTAGAAGGCGAGGTGGTGTGGGAAGAGCCACTACAGGGGGACGCGGCTAGAAAGAGCGCACCCTCACCGACTTAGGGGTGTTGTCTTCGAGGCCCTCCTCTAGTGAGGTACTCTCCTCTAGTGAGGTACCCACTGATGAGGAGGAGGAGGAGGACGACGAGGAGGAGGAGGTTCGGGATGGGGCCGAGGAGGAGGTGGAGGAGGAGGTTGGGGAGGGGGACGAGGAGGAGGAGGGGGAGGTAGGCAAGGAGGAGGGTGGTGGCGGGGATGATGGTGGTGGCAGGGATGATGGTGGTGGTGCGGAGGGGGTTGGCAACAAGGGGTGGCTGCGTGGTAACGCAAAGCTACCAAAGCAGATTCCTGCTACTGAGGAGCAGAAGTGGCTCATTGAGCCCACGGGGAAAGAGTACGTGCCACTTTATAAGAATTTCATTCTTTTGCTTGTCACATGCTCATTCCGGTAGTTATTTATTTTGCTTGTCACATGCTAATATTTCATTCTTTTGCAGCAACTGGATTTATCCTAAAGGGGCTCGTATTCCCAACGGCCTCATCACCGTCTTGCTGAAGTTACACTGGCCGGGGCTGTACTGTTCGGATCCAGTCAGGCACCCGGACCGTCGGGTTTTGGCCACGAGCTGGGACCACTGGGAAGCGGCCCTCCACGCGGACCATGAGACCCATGCCAAGGCCGTGATCACTACTTTCTGGGTGAGTTCTCTTCAGAAGCACAAGTCCATTCTTGTTTCATGAATGATTTAACTCATGGCTTCTTCCATTCTTGTTTCATGCATGATTGTAGAAATTCTATCGAGTTCTTCCGGAGCACTAGACCAGAGCTGACCAGATCGTGCTGCGCCAAGCCAAGAAGAAGGCCCGCCAGCTCCAGTACGAGGTGCGCTGGGTGGCCATCTCGACATACTATCACGACGCTCTTGGTGTGAAGATGACCAAGGAAGAAGCGCGGAGGATGGGCATTACCTTGGAGAGGCACGAGTACTTGTCGGTAAGTATAAAAGATTTTTCATTCCGATGTTTATGGTACATTTCACCGTTTCGTGTTGACATGCCATTATGCTTTCATTATGTAGGTGTGTCCAAATTGGTGTTATGGAAAAGACGAGTCCTGGGCGGCATTGGTGGATCTCTGGTGTGATAAGGATGGAGCCTGGGCGGCTACGAGCATAAAAAACAAGGCTAACCGAGGGAAGGAGGGAGTACATGCTCAGGGAAACCGAAACCACTTTCTCCACAAGACACTTAATGTATGACTAACCTCATTAAACATTCTTCTTCTTCTATTTACCGTCACTTTCTTATGTATGACTAACCTCTGTTTGGTGGTGCAGGAGGAGAAACTGAAGCGGCCGCTCTCACACATGCAGGCGTAGGAGATCGCCCATACGTGAAAGGACTCCAAGCCTGGCGAGCCCAAGCACTACGGCAAGACCGCGCAGAGGAAAAAGGCCTACTCCGAAGGGTATCTGAGGTTACATCCTGACACACCTGACCCCATTGCGGCAGATCTGGACGAGAGGGTGGTGGTGGGCATGGGGCCCAAGGAGCACGGTCGGGAGGCGGTTCTGGATGCTCTGATCACTCCTACTATCTCCTACACATAGCTCCGTCGGATCGACCCGAGCCTGAGCCTGAGCCAGCGCACGAGCACGCCCATGACCAGTGCACAGTCACTGTCCCTCTTTCAGGAGCGGCAATCTGTAAGTATTTTCCCTCTTATCTTCATTGCTCACTTTATTTTCCGCATTTAGTAGTTTGATGAGTTCCATCATGTCATACCGTAGGCCTACATGGAGTACACACGCCAGGAGACCATGGCGTGGCACGAGAGCCTTTTTGCATTCCATGAGCAGAACAATCGCATGATGCAGCACGCTCTTCAGGAAATGGCGGTCGGCAGGGTTCCTCAATTGCAACCAGCACCATCTCCTCCACCACAACCAAGGCTGCTTACCTTTGAGGAGTTTCTGGCACAGAACGCTGGCCCCTCGCCGGTTAGTTCATCCCCAATCTATTCACCCAAAGCATATCGTTTATTCAACACAGTCATATATCACGTTAACATGACTTTTCAACATCCAGGGAACCGGTGGATCGTCTACCGTTGGTGGTGGTCTTCGCAGCACTCCCGAGTCACGGGGTCCGATCACTCCGATCCACGGAGGCGGAGGCGGAGGCGGTGGCGGTCTTGGCGGTAGCGCTGCCGCTAGCAGTGACGACCTGGGCTTCGGCGGACTTGGCGGTGACGACCTCCGCGATGCTCGACGTCCAGGCGCTTAAGCCTTTGGGTGACTTGTGGCGGTCTTGGTGCTGATGATACTTATATGCTTGTGATGTTACTTATTGTTGTTTGTGATATTCTTATATGTTTGGTGGTGATGACACTTATATGTTTACGGTTTGCGATGCTTCTTATGTTGTGTGATGATGCATTTGTTGTGTGATGCTGCTCCTTATTGTTATGTGATGCATATATTGCTGTATGATTCTTATATATGTTGTATATATTCAAATGAATTGAGCTGAAAAGAAACAGAAAAACGAAAAAAAAAACAGACAGAAACTATGCCGACGGCCTAGCCGTCGGCATAGAGATGGCGTGAGCTCCCAGTGGCTGCCACGTGGCAGCTATGCCGACGGTCTAGCCGTCGGCATAGTTGTAAAATACGCCGACGGCTAGGCCGTCGGCATAGGTGCCACGTGGCAGCCACTGGCATTCTTGGTGCAGGGATATGCCGACGGCTGAGCCATCGGCATAGATTTAAACTACGCCGACGGCTCAGCCGTCGGCATAGCCCTGCCCCAGGAGGTACAGCTGCGCGCCACGTGGCACATGTATGCCGACGGCTGAGCCGTCGGCATACATGTGCCACGTGGCGCGCAGCTGTTGGTCAGCACTTGACGGCGGCCACCGTTAGGCGGGGACGTTGCCGACGGCCTGGCCGTCGGCATAGGGGGCGATTCTGGTAGTGATGGTGCTTCCTCGGCTCGGGCTATGTCTATTTCCCTCCTGAGCTCTCTGACTCTCACCTCGGAGGCGGTGGGGTCGGTAGCACCGAGCCGAGACAGTCATGGTAGTTTTGTTTTCAAGAACTTATAATATTTTGGACACCTTTTTTGTGGATCCAATAAATCTTGACAAGATTTTGAAAAAAGTTTGAATTCAAGTCTCACGGATTTTTTTAGAAAATCGACAAAATTTGGTAATTCCTGAAATCACTAAAAATACTAAAAAATTGCTCAATTCTGTAGCATACTAAGACAGTTTTTTTCTTATCAAAAGTTGAGTAGCAACCATATATACTAGGACCTTTTTTTATATAAGAAACAAGTGTGTCCAACTTTATAGATAAAATCAGTGTTAGAGTGTAAGAACGTGTAATTTGATCAAAAAGAGAGTGACACCTTAGGTCTGCATCTCGGAATTTAAAATATTGTTGAAATTCCACTGAAATCCCTGAATCTAAAACAATCACCACAAGATCTATAAAAAGAAACAAGCATCGCACATTTATTGCACCAATGTTTTGGTGAACCAAATTTGGGAACGGGATTGCTATTTTACATCTAGATGCAATATACTATCTCACATCTAAGTCTCCAACCACATGATTGATTGCTATAAGATTCGTGTAAATTGTTTTTTTTAACACAGATTCGTCTAAACTGTTTGTCTAGTGCGCGCTCGTGTTACTTTGTTGCTGCGCTGCATTTGTTTTTCCGGGACGTGTGCGCCGTGGCTGCTTATATGGGCCACGTTGACGTTGTTTTTCATGCTTTTCCCTAGCTGTGATTTTTTTTGTTTTTGCATCAAAGTGACACTGCGATGAATTGAAATCAACAAAACATCTAAATTTGTAGCCCTCAGATTAAACGTCAAGATTCAGACGCTATCACGTGAGCTGACTCGTGTGTTTTCATTCGTAGCTGTTCATTGACTGGAGCGGCCCATCCACGGGATTCATAGCCTTTTTTTTTTTGCCTGAAGTTGCTTTTGTAGCGTGCACAGCCCTTATTTGGCCCCCTTTTTTTTGTTTATTTAGTTTTAGTGTATATGTTTGTACGTGGGGGCTCTCTTTTGCATTTTGAGCTCATTTCAAGGTAGCGCACTTGTTACAGAAAAAGGAAGGAAATGCAACGCATTTCAACTCATTATTCTTTTTTTAGGATCTCATTATTCCTTTTTGATATGGATTTTTTGTCCTTTTTGTTTTGGTTTTTTCTGGTAACTTTTTCTCTTATTTTTTGGTAATTTTTCTACACCCAAAATAAGGCGTATAGATTGCTGTGAATTTTAAACATCAGGTTTACAAATTCTTATTAGATGTGAAGTAGTTAAGTCTCAGCTAATTTCCTAAACTGTACAATTCAGACGCCAATATTTGTGTTTTTCCAGCCAGTTTTCATGTCTTTTAGTGGTGTGCCATGTTACGTGTCGCATGACCCCACCCCCTATAGTGTATGGGATGTTGTCCCTTTCTGTCTGGTCCGTGGGCGGAATGTGTTTATCTCTGTGTGGGTTGCATTATGTATGTTGTGTGAACTGTCATTTTTCTGTTTTTTCCGGGAAGTTGGTTGGAACAAATGAGAGGGAGAGAGTAGTGACAGAGACACGTGATTTGTGAGGTTTAATCATTCTCAATTCTCTCTTCGTCTCATCTTTTCTTATCTCCAATTAATTAGTTTCCCACTCACTTCAATTTTTTTGTTTCATCAAAAAAGTTCATTTGGTTTTATTTTATTTTTGTTGGGAAGGACAGTGAGTTAGGATTTCAAGAGAGGTTGGAAAATGAGAAGGAATTTGGCTCATCATTTGACTCACCATTGGGCCCGTAGTTTCTTTCGTCCCAATTGCAAGCTCACCATTGACTCGCAACTGGGCCTATGGTTTGTTTTTAATCTCAGTTGCAAGTTCACCATTGACCGCAATTGGGCTCATAGTTTGTAATTGTCTCACTTGCAAGTCCACTCTTGACTTGTAACTCGTATCATAGTTTTATATAGTTGCCTCAGTGTTACAAGTCCACTCCCGACTTGCAACTAGGACCATAGTTTGTTTTATCCCAGTTGCAAGCCCAGCCTTGGCTTGCTACTGGGCATGTGTTTTGTCTTTCATCCCAGTTGCAAGTCCACCAGTGACTCGCAATAGGGACTGTAATTTTTTTCATTCTAGTTGCAAGTAGACCCTTGACTCGCAACTGGGCTCGTAGTTTCGTAGTTATCCAAGTTGCAAGTTGACCTTCGACTTGAAACTGCGCTCATAGTTCTCACAGTTGTAAGCCCAGCATTGACTCGCAACTAGGCCTGTTTTGTCTTTCATCTCAGTTGCAAGTCCATCAATGACTTGCAACTGGGACTATAGTTTGTTTCATCCCAATTTCAAGTCAACCCTTGACTCGCAACTGGACTCGTAGTTTCGTAGTTGTTTCTGTTGCAAGTCCACCTTCAACTCGCAACTGGGCTCATAGTTCTCGCAGTTGCAAGCCCACCCTTGACTCGCAACTATGCATGTGTTTTGTTTTTATCCCAGTTGCAAGTCCACCCTTGACTCGCAATTGGGGACCGTATGTTGTTTCATCCCAGTTGCAAGTCGATCCTTGACTCGCAACTAGGCTCATTGTTCGTAGTTGTCTTAATTGCAAGTCCATCCATGACTCACAACCGGGATCATAATTTGTTGTTGTCCCAGTTATAAGTCCACCCTCGACTCGCAACTGGGGCCCAAAGTTTTGTTGTTGTCCCAGTTGCAGGTCCACTCTCGACTCGCAATTGGATGTGTTCTGTTTTTTATCTCAGTTGCAAGTCCACCCTGAACTCGCAACTCTTATCATTGTTTTATATACCTGTCTTAGTTACAAGTTCACCCTTGACTCGCAACTAGGCACGTAATTTGTTTTATCCCAGTTGCAAGCCCATCCTTGACTCGCAACTGGGATTGTGTTTTTGTCTTTCATTCTAGTTGCAAATCCATCCTTGAATCGCAACTAGAACCGTAATTTGTTTTATCCCAGTTGCAAGTCGACCCTTGACTCGCAACTAGTGTCATAGTTTGTAGTTGTTCCAGTTGTAAGTCGATCGTCAACTCGCAACTCAGCTCGTAGTTCTCCCAATTGAAAGTCCACCCTTTGACTCGCAACAAGGTTTGTGCTTTGTTTTTCAACACGCAACTTGCCCCGACCCCTATGTAGTTCCATGTCCAACCCCAACATGTAAACCCATCCGGCCCAGTTGCATGTCCAAGCCAAACATGCAACTCATGCCCGACATAGTTGCATGTCCACTCTCGGCACACAACTCGTTCTCAACCCAGCACCCCTATATAGTTGTACGTTTCTTTTACAAATGCATGTCCACTTTTGTAATACCCATTTTATATTTTCTGTATACATGGGAACATTTTGCTAACACACATTGATGTTTTTTAAAATACATGATGAATAATTTTACAAATACAGGCCCGTGCATTTTTTAGAACACATGGTAAGCATTTTTCAATTCATACTCATCATTTTTCGAAATGGAATGAAACATTTAAAAAAAATATGTGAACATTTTGTTTTACATTGCATATGTTTTTTTAGAAAATGTCATGATCTTTTTTGAAACGCGTGAAGATCCTTTTAAAAAAGTCACAAACATTTCTTTAATGTTACAATTTTTCTCATTGTATAATAGTTTTTTTTAACATCACACACATTATTTTTTAAATGCATGAACATTTGAAAATTTCAACATTTTTTAATTGTACGAACAATTTTTTTACTGGATTTTTTTTATTAAAATGAAAATAGAATAAATCTATTCGTGTTTTTCAAAAAATGTCCACTCGCTAAAATTGTTCGGGGATTTAAAAAAATTATGCATGTTTTCAAATTTTGTTCCAGAAGAAATTGTTCGGAATACCAAATTTTCTTCTTATTCAAAAAAACCAGAATTATAAAGTTTATTCACATTTGAAATATATTTTTTTGAAATTTCAAAATTGTTTGTGTTTTAAAAAAAATCGGACATTTCAAAAATAAAATCGCAATCTGTATAGAAAAGTTTCAAAAAAAATTCAAACATGCTTCCTAATCTGGACGCTGCGCTATGTTCTTAAACGTTTCCGGTTTGCAGACTGTCAGTAGCAGCTGTTGGTTGGAGCGGTAGGAGCTGTCATTTCTTGATGTGAGGTCTCAAGATCAATTCCTATGTAGCACACATTTGACTTACATTTTTTTTTGTCGCGCTTTAGACGAAAAAACAACAAACAAGAGACTTTTTTTTTTTGCGCATCAACAAACAAGAGACTTAGATGTGAGACATCCAGATGTCACACAGTCGGGCCCATTTGGGAATTACAACTAGTTGACATCTCATCCATCGAGATCACTACAACTTGGGAACCAAGCGTACCCATTAGAGTTTCCCTCCTCCTAGGAGATCCCACCATGGAGTCTACCACCGTACCAAGATCGGATCGGAGTTTCCTCCAGGGCGTTCTCAGCGAGGCGATATCCTTAAGACTGATTCCGGAGGTGCTGGAGACCCTACCCTCCGTGTAACTCATCCTGTAGGCGATGGCAAGCGTGGGCTCAGGAAGGTCTAAGGCTACTGGCGGCAGTGACACATGCAACAAGAATCAACGGGGTTCGCCCAATCCACCATTGCCTGGACTCTAGAAAGCGCCTGCTTCGCCCTCGACTGCTGGGCTGTTCTCTTCGCCCACTGCGGACGGGCCTTGGTCCTCAGTTGGTGCGGTTGGTCCTCCGTCCCTGCTAGGGCCTTTGTCCTTGGCGACTTCGCCTGCCCGATCCTTCTACTACGTCGCCTATGCATGCACCGGTGCAGCCACCTGCCCCGCCTCCGGTAATTCTTCGGTCGAAAACTCACAGTCGCACACGTATCTTCTGTCCCAAGGAACGCACTGGCGACACAGTTGCCTGACTTGAAGCCTGTATGGTGCATGATGTCTTAGATCCTACTTGTGAGCCGCGATATTTTCATACTACTATGAGTATTCTGCATCGGCCAGCTGCAATGGAACAAGAGTTTCATGCTATTCTTCACAACTAGATGTGGCGTCTCCTTCCTCCTACCCCTGGTGCTAATGTTATTAACTCTAAGTGGGTGTTTAATGTAAAGAAGCATGATGATGGTTCCACGGATAAGGCACATTTGGTTGCTAAAGGATTTAGTAAACGTCATGGTCTTGACTACGAGGACACATTCAGTCCAGTTGTCAAGCCTACTACCATTCGGTTGCTTATCTCCTTTGCAGTAACCCGAGATTGGTTTCTTCGGTAGTTAGATGTTCAGAATGCCTTTCTTCATAGTGTATTAGAACAGGAAGTCTTTATGCGGTAGCCTCCAGGGTTTGTTAATTTTGATTGTCCTCGTCAAATATGCCACTTCGACAAAGCGCTATATGGCCTAAAGCAGGCTCCTTGTGCTTGGTATGCTCGTCTCGCATCGGCTCTTCATGCTCATGGGTTTGTTCCATCTACATCTGATACGTCCTATTCGTTTTCCAGCGTTAAGACATCACCATGTATCCTTTAGTTTTATATTGACGACATTATCCAGGTCAGTTCCTCGATTTCTACTATTGATGATCTTCTTTTGGTGTTTTGTTCTGAATTTGTTGTCAAGGATCATGGCAAGCTTCATCATTTTCTGGGACTAGAGGTTACTCATATTTCTGGGACTAGAGGTAACTCACATTTCTACTCATGTTGTTTTTCTTTCTGGGCAGCGCTACACGTCGGCCGGTGGATAATTTGAAAAGATCCACTACCTCAGCAACCGTTAGATCTGGTCCATCGAACAACCTAGCCCCGTCCTCATTATTGCAACAAAGTCAGTGTTGTAGAACTATTTGCAACAGAGTTCATGTTGCAGAAACATTCAACAGAGATTGTGTTTCAGATTATTTTTTCCGTCTTCACTTTTTGACAACATGATGTTACGGAAGGACTTTTGTAACATGGATGATGTTGCACAAATTATAGGTAGAACGTCATGTAGAACAAGAGCTTGCAAGGAACACAGGAGATGACTGCCTCTAGGGAGCCAGATGAAGATCCTTCAATATACGAGTTGTTAGGGTAGATAGATTGCAACAAGGGCTCAGTTGTAAAACCATAAGAGATAATGCTAACCAAGTCCATGCAGTACACGTGTCACACAGACGAGGCGAACCAGGACTAAAGGTCCCAGCCGAACCAGGACTGATGTCTACTGAGGCCCAGATCAAGCCTGACGGCGCCATCGTCCTAGCCAACCCCGTCACCGGCGAGACGCTGCTGCCTTACGCTGGTACCGGCCGTACAGCTTCACGTACAACCCTGCGAGGGGCCAGTACAAGGTCGTGCACGTGTCGTACGATCGTGACCAGACCTGGGTGTTCACGCTCGGAGAGGCGTCGTGGCGGCGTGTCCCTGGACCCGACAACCATACTATCGCAGCCAGCACAAGCATAGTAAATGGCACAATGTACTGGACCGTCAGGTGCGACGAGACAAGGGTCATTCATGTCTTTGGATCTCCACAGCGAGCGCATCTCGCCCGTAGAGTCACTGCCGTCCGTGCTGTCCAGACCCATACCCTCCATCTGGCGTCGCCTAATGGAGGTCCACGTACGGGACGCTCTGCGTCGCCATTAGCCACGTCTCGCCCGCGATGAACAAGGAGGAGATGTGGGTCATGGAGGGGCATCAAGGGAGGTGGAGTGCATAAGCACTCGCCGCCGCCGTGGTACCAGCGGCACTGGCAGTGGGACGGTGACCAGGTCCCCGCCGCAAGCGTCGCCGGGTGGTAGTTTGTGGATGCATGGATCGTTGATGGATGACCTTTCCCTTTTTGTTTCCTTTGCGCGTGTTTGGGAACGGGAACTCCAATCGATCCGCCCGCATATGTAACACTATAGTCGCGTCGACCGATTCGCTCGCGCGCTCGTTCGTTCAAAAAAGACGTGCTACTCCACTTCCTTCGTCCTTCACGTCGCGGTGCATGATGTCGGCGTGATCTCATCATACACGCACGCACGCACGCACGCCTTGTTCTTTTTCCTTTTTTTAGCGGAAAAACGTCCAGGTCGTGGACGACTCGCGGCCGGAGCGGGAGACTTTTTGCTTATTTTTCACGCGACTTCTTCCTTTTTTCCGGGGGTGCGCGACTTCTTCTTAAGACTTAATTATTGTACGTTTCCGATGACAAACAAAAAAAAATGTTCCATCATTTTTCACAGCCATTTCATTCGTTGACCTACCCATGGATACATATGGGTTCATCCCTTTTCCTTCCCAAAAATCAAAACAATATACTCCCTCCGATCCACAGCGCACCAGGACCGGACTGGTGAGAACCCATTCATTCCACATCGGTGCCGTTCCTGCTACCTCGACACCGCCTCCCAGATGACCAAATCGCCCACCAAGATTCAAGTATGCAAACCAGAACTAGAATGAGCATACATATAGCTTTTATTGCTCGTGTTTTTAAAACATGCACTTTGTCACTTAATGACCAGTGAAGGAGAAGAAATACGCACAGGAATGTGCAAGTCATGACTGTCACTTGGTAGATTCTAATAGGCACCGACTTCGTATCTCAGAATTCTATATTTTAATATCCTTTAAACTAACTAAACCTGCCAAACTAATATTTGCTGTTAAATTTTCCAAATCTTATATTTAATCCAAATCATTGTTTTTGTTCATCGGTGTTGAAGATAACAACAAGATGAATGATTCTGCAGTTCTACTGTGTCATAAGGTTCAAGCAGAGTTATTCTATGATAATGAGTGCTTAATCCCACGATATCATAGTGTGTATGTGTGTTATCCTGAGAAGACACTCTGATTTTTTGATAATGATGCTTAATACTGCTGCAGCATATATCTTTTGTGTGTGTTCGTAATCCTGATGACTCTCAGTAAGAATTTTTGTTATGTATTTTCACCTATTTGTGTTTGTAATCCTGATAAGGGGCCACATAACATTTGTTTTCAGTGAAGCGGTTCTATCTAGATACAGTGCTGGAATCCATGCGTTCCTTCGAATGCGTTGCTGAGCATTGGCCCCCACACCTCTGTAGTTAGTATCATTTGTGCTGTCTGGTCTGCTTTTAGGGTTGAAGGAGTCGCCCTTTTGGCTGCCTGTTAGAGAGGCGCCCTTGTTATCCTCGTAAAATATTGCCACCCTGATTCGGACTTGGGAGCACCTAGTCATTGAGAGATGATACTAGTGCTAGCTGATACACTCACCGATGCCATGTTGCTAACATTGTCCCTTTAGACTGGTTTGCTTGTTTCACAGCGTCATATTTCACTATGTTGGTTTGTTAATTATATATGTCATGACCTCCTATTATTTATGTAATGTGGCCTGTGTTATGCGCATCAGCTCATGAAGATGTTCAATATGTTTCTCAGGTATTTTACTTTCACTGCTAGACGAGTGTCGAGCCATATACTCCAAAGAATGCCATGTGGTGTGAGCGGGGGAGAACTTCACCAGCAAATCTGTCGGTGTGAGGCCTACCTCAACTGCAAAAGGCGCCCAATGGTGAGTGTCCTTCCGCCTCACTTGCCATCCTCGACAGTGTGTCTGCAATCTTTTTCGGGAGGAAAACTATGTCCTTTTCTTTGAGCAAAAATGCATTGCAGGGGATGAGGGTATGCCATTGGTTGGCCTGTAGTAGATGCTTCATGCTTGTGGCTCTGTATATCTGTCACATGGTGTTTCTCTTGCATTCCTTGATCTAGTGACTATTGTTGTGTTTGTTGGATCAATTATATGGCAAGAGCATTGTCCTGTATGCCTGCACGTCCCTTTAGCTTCTATTTCAACAAGCATATGGAATGGAGGGAAAGGAACAATTTTCGAATGAAATGCATGCTTTGTTGTACATCTCCATCGCCTTCCAAGCTCAGTTTGGGAATCGATGGGAATTGAAATTGAGTTCTCAGAAATCACCTTGTTATTGCTTTGCAATGGTATCTATTTTCAGTAGGTTAATTAAGAGTTTTAAAACTCCGCAACAAGTCAAAGTGATTGTGATCTGCTGTGTATATACTACTCGTGCATCATTGTAGGGTTGCAGCCGCTGTTGCTAACATTGTCACTTGAGAGTTTCTTGCAGAATAACTGGTTGGCTTGCTTCAGTGCATTGTAATGCAATGTGTTGGTTTGTTAATTATATTTAATATCTTTTTCAGGCAATCTGTTATTTAACATGACATGCTTTGTGGATTAGCTGATAAAGATATTTGATATTTTTCTCATGTGTTTTGTTGTAATTGCTAGACGATCATCGAGTCATATACTCTGGAGACCGCCGTGTGGTGTGCACGGGGGAGAACTTCACCAGTGAGTTCATCGGTGTGAGGCCTACTTCAACTTCAAAAGGCGCCCAACAGTGAGTGCCCTTCCGTCTCGCTTTTGCAATCTTCTCTGAGAGGAAAAATGCGTTTCAGGGGATGGGGGTATGCCACGGGTTGTTCTGTATTAAGTGCTTTTGGGTCTGTTTAGCTGTGACATGGTGTTTCTTCCTTGATGTAGCGACCATTGGTGTGTCTACTTGATCAGGTATACATCAAGAGCATTAACAGAGTGTTTAGCTTCTGTGCGATCAGTAGGTTAATTAAGACTGTAGCAAAGGCAGAGTGACCGACTAATGTTGTCTTGTATGCCTGCACATCGTTGTGGCCTATGTTGCCACAAGCATTGGGGAATGGAGGGAAATGAACTAATTGGGAATTGAAATGCACGCTCTGTTTTGCATCTCCATCACCTTCCAAGCTCAGTTTGGGAATTGAATTAAGTGCATAGAAATCACCTCGTTTATGCCTTTGCAAGATATATTTTGGATGTTCATTTGATGGCATATTTTAGTGTTGAGATTCATATTTTAGATGTTCATTGGCATGGCTGACATCTGTAATTTGATTGCATTGTTTAGATTGGAGGGTGCATCTTTGTATCTCTTGCCGTTCCAGCAAATGTGATTCTCCAAAGCCGAGTAAGTTTAGATATTCTCGGTTCTTTTCTGTTTGCCCTACTTAATTATCTCGTCTCGGACACCTAACATTATCTGCTCTTAAAACAGGTATGAAGAGCATGGCAGTTCCCCTATCCAAGGGAAATTCGCTGCTACCCAAGCTTTTTGTTGCCGAGGGATGTACGTGAGCAACAGTTCGACGCTGGTGACAAACCACCTTGTTATCTGAGGACGTTTATTGTTGTCATGACTAAATTAGTTTTTGGGTGGGATGGTGCTGCATGGCACGAGTTTTGCCGGCGAAGCGGGTCTGCTTGCACCAGCGCTCACTCCGATGCCTCCCACACTGCCCGTATGGTGGCCACTTCTTCTTTGACTCCCCCATAGGTAAGCCATTGGTCTCTCCTTCCTCCTGTCTACTATGGGACTTGGAAAAAACTTGTTTTAATTGCTTGAATTGAGATCTTGATGCAATTGATATTTGGGTTGGTACTTGCCCCAGTAAAGTTTGTGGGCTCTGTTGTTACTTTTTTTTCTTTAGAGGTCATCGGTTAAGCTGTACTGATTTGCAAATGGAACGAAGCTCCTATTCAACGAAATAATAAAAAGAAGTCAAGTGTCATCTATGATGAGTTTCCTGGAAGTATAAGATAACCTTATTGAAAGAAAGCTATTCTTTTTTTGAAGAAGAGTAGAAAAATTGCACAAGTTACATGTATCATCACTCATATTGTAGAAATAAAAGAGACTTGATGATGTGAAGATACTATCTTAGTTTCATTCTATGTTACTCTTTGCAGGATTATGATGCTAAGCTTTCAGACTTTATTCGAGCAAGAACTGGACCTATCCAAGAGGTATAATGCATAAAATAAGAACTTGTAAATAGACCAAGGGTTATTATTAGGACATTACCATCTTGAATCTCTTCCTGTTTGCAGCTGTTTCTTTCGAAAGTCTCCGGTCTGTATGTATAGTAGAGTTTCCTATAGATTTCACTTGTTAGATAATCATATGTAATCCTGTAGTATAGATCATCAAAGTGAAACTCATCTTTTATGGAATCAAAATGCAAACTGAATTAAAAACCCTCAAGAGAAAGGCTAGACATTCTTATAATCCTGGACCCATATGTCTTCCTTTCATTACAGTAAGACGTTATCTCTCTTTTGACAGCAAGATTGGATTGGTGTGTTTGAGTTATATCACTAATTAAATTGCCTCCAGTTTCTAAAGATTATACCAATCAGGCTTATTTGTCTAGTGTTCCTGCACCCTTGTTCTACTCTACTCTTGTTACTTGTTGAAGAATATACTCCCAGGCTTGGTTGTGTATCTCAGACTATCTTCACTCATGATAATAATTATTGCAGGTTGTTCGATCAAGGTTGCAAGAGCGGGGAGCAAACTCCTAGGGCGGATGTACCTTGTGAGCTTCCCCTCCCTCCCCCTATACCCCTAGATCTGTTCCGGACAGAATTTGCAATTGCACTGGCAGGCACATGATGAATAAACATCACTGCTTGGTCGTTTAGTTTCTATGTGCATGCCTAAACTATGTTGGATGTTCTATTTCTATGGATCTGCACCATTTTTTGGTTTAAGCATAAAACCAACACTAGTCGCTTTGTTCAATTAGCTGTAGTTAGTAAATGGCTCTAACGATTACCATAGATAGCAGCGAAAACACTAAATAAATTAGCCAGAGATATGTACATACACATACCAGACGAATAACCATGTTTCCTCTTTCGGCTGATCCATTGATTGTACACAATAATTGATTGGGATCTTATTTACCACCCTTGTGCGATGCTGGGCCACTAACACGAGTGGTTCATGATAAAATCTTTCCCTCAGGTGTTTTACCGTAATTGCTAGACGATCATTGAGTCATATACTCTGGAGACCGCCGTGTGGTGTGCACGGGGGAGAACTTCACCAGCGAGTCTGTCTGTGTGTGGCCTACTTAAACTTCAAAAGGTTCCCAACAGTGAGTGCTCTTCCATCTCACTTCTGCATTCTTTTCTGAGAAAAAATGCATCACGGGGGATGAGGGTATGCCACGTGTTGTTCTGTAGTAGGTGCTTTTGGCTCTGTTTGGTTGTGACATTGTGTTTCTCATGTGTTCCTTGATCTAGTGACTATTGGTGTCTTTGCTGGATTAGGTATACATCAAGACCATTAACATCTTGTTTACTTTCTGCGCAATCAGTAGGTTAATTAAGACGGCATGACCGACTGATGTTGTCTTGTATGCCTGCACATCGTTGTAGCTTCTGTTGCCACAATCATTGTGGAGTGGAGGGAAATGAACTAATTGGGAATTGAAATGCATGCTCTGTTGTGCATCTCCATCACCTTCCAAGCTCGGTTTGGGAATTTAAATGAGTGCATATAAATGATCGGCGGTGATGAGTAAGTTGGCTGTCTTGGATTAGATTCAAGAGCTTAGCTAGTTTTGGCCTGGTGTTCGATTAGCTTTTGTTTTCAGAATCATGGTGAACAGCTAGCTCTGTTGTGTTTGATTTTAGTTGTGGAAAATGTTTCTTTCATGCTATTGTAGGATGAGTTTGGTAATCCTTGGTTAGGCTTGATGAATCATCCGGTGTAGTAATGGATCATCCTTGATTTGGAGTGCGTGAATGAATTTCTGAATTGATCATCCTTGATTTGCTTGAGTTGTAGCAAATAAAATCGTCTCCTTTTGTGCTTTTGTTGGGAGGTTGAGGCATTGGATGAGTGTTCTGCGTATGTATTTGAATGGGATGGAGAAAGATGGGAATATCTAGAAATCATGTATTGATGCATGGAAATCATCTCCTGAATCTACCGTTGCTGAATCGGCTTAATTGCGTGCAATCCTTTGTTCTTATTGATAACCAATTGAGTTGTGGTTATTTGTTGATTTGCCAGGACAGTTTCTACGTGCAACCATGTGATTATGCTTGTAGCCCAGCGGCCCAGGACCGAGATAGCGACGTACAGTCTACATCAGAAGGCGAAGTCGAGCGGCTCATGGAGAGATTGATCAACCATGGATATCGCCATGATTCTGCTTCATGCCTATGACCAAGACGCCGATGTACGGTCTGCATCAGAAGCCGAACTCGAGAGTCTTGTGGGAGAGAGCGAGGATGGAACGGAGACACGGGAGGGGGGGCCCACCACACCCCCCCCAAAAACACAAACTAAAATACCAAAAAGAAAAAACTAAAAAAAACAAAAAATGAAAAAACAAAAAAAAAAAACAAAAAAAAAAAAAATAAAAAAAAAAAATAAAACAAGAAAAACAAAAAAAAAAAAAAAAAAAAAAAAAAACAAAAAAAAAAAATAAAAAAAAAAATAAGAAAAAAACCCCCCCCCCACCCCCCCCCCCCCCCCCCCCCCCGAGTGAAGAGTGGACCCTCTTTGTTGCAATCCTCTGCATGCACAGTACTTGGTGACAAAAGTAGTGTTTCCCCTTGGTGATCGCCTCCTTGAAAGGCATTATCGGGCTGCCGAACTCGTCTTTTTTTGTTTGTTTAGTTCGTTCCTGGGATGATGCATATGTTTCTGGAGTTGTTTCCATTAGCAAACTTGTAATGGACATGTGGAATATCTAGTCATCAGCAAGTGAATGTATGGATAGGTTGATCACAATTATTGTCTGCTAGGCTGCTACGTCTTTGAAAGATGCAATCAAACCCAAATGTTTCTAGTAGATGAACTTGTTGATCACATAATCAATTTGAGTTTGATGTCGCCTGCCTATGGTCCATTTGCTGGTAATTGCTACTCCCTCCGTCCCCTCCATCCCATAACGTAAGACATGTAAGACCCATAATGTAAGACGATTTTTGACACTACTTACATTATGGGATGGAGGGGGGTATATTTGCTTGTTATTCTTGTGAAATAAGAGAAAAGAGAGTGTCCATGCCCATCAGCATCAAAGAAGGCTTGAACATTAGTAACATGTATGTTAAATAATAAGATTTAGAACAACTGAGCTTGTCTTTTTTTGACATCCTCAAAGAAAGCAGAATTGCCCAACCGACTTTGTGCTTCACTTAAATTTGTTGAGCTAGGTGGTTGCTCTAGTGCTTCACTTATATCTTTTTGAGCACGGTGGTGCGAATGTTTAAAAGAAACTTGTTCTCATGCTTCACTTATATCTTTTTGAGAATGCTATATGTTTTGAAGAAACTTGTTCTCTTGCTTCACTTATATCTTTTTGAGAATGCTAGAATTTTTGAAGAAATCCACTCTCTTGCTTCACTTATATCTTTTTGAGAGTGTGAAAATAGTCTTGGTAATAGGTACAAGTTATGATGTTTGGTCCCTTTGTGATGAATATCCAAGTAGAATAATGAAAACTAGCATACACAAATTTTATGGGACATGAAAAAGTTGATTCTTTGCAATAGTTTTGAGATATGTGGATGATGATATGTGAGTTATGTTAGTGAGTCAATTATGCTCTAGTATGAATATTGATGTTAAGGTTTATGATTCCCTATGCAAGCACATAAAGTCAATAGTTATGCAATGAAGTTATATCCTACTTGTGGTGTATTGTTCGATGTTGGTTATGTTTTATGTATGCATGTGCATCATCATGATTTTCTAGTTGGGTGCTTCTCAGTCTTTTTGCTAGCCTTCATTTGTACTAAGCGGGACTACTGCTTGTGCATCCATTATCCTTAAACCTTGTTTTTGCCATTTGTGTCCAACATACCTACCTATATGCGGTATTTCAGTGCCGTTCCAAGTAAATTTGCATATGCCATCTCTAAAAAATTTCAAAAATAATTTCTCTTTTGTGTGCCCGTATCGCTCATGAAGCAGTGAGGGGTGGCCAATGATTTTCATGTTGGATATGTCATTCTCACGATGAGTGTTTATTCACTTGTCATTGTACGAGAGTGTGGCGGTAAAAGGGATGCCCAGTCCCAAAAATAAATTGAACTTCCTTGGAATGTGATTGTATGGAGGGCACCCGTGAATACGGCTAGCCATGGATTGTGATAAGGAAAGGTGGTAAACAAACTCCTTCGGATGTGAATGGAAAAAAGGGACAAAAGTCTCAAAACCATGGAACGATGATGGGGAGCAAAACTTTTATTTTCTGTTTGGGAACCGTATATGATGTATCCAATGTGAACAATTTTGGGAACCTTAAGTTGTTCTCGTTGACGAGAAAAGTATGCCTCCCAAAATAAATTTTTCATCGCTTTTTAAAACTTGAGCTCTGGCACCTCTGTAAATCAATGCTTCCCTCTGCGAAGGGCCTTTCTATTTACTTTTATGTTGAGTCTCACCCTTCTCTTTAAAAGCACCAACTAGGGGGTCAAGTGGTCATGTGTGTGCATGGAGTATGATTGATATTCGAGTGTGCGTCATGAATGGATCAATGATTGAGCATAATGGGCTAGGGATAATTTACTTTAGCATTGTTATTTTGAAAGGCATGGTTGCTTGTTAGCATCACTTGAGTATCTAAATATAGACTATTGCTTTGAATCATCTAAGTCCTCATGTCTATGTTATGAAAATAACTTGAAGTATGTTGGGTAGCATTCCACAATAAAAAATTTGTTTTATCACTTTCCTACTCGAGGACGAGCAGGAGTTAAGCTTGGGGATGCTGATAAGTCTCCAATGTATCTATTATTTTTGCTTGTTCCATGCTATGATATTATTATTCTTGGATATTTTTATTATCATTTTATACACTTTTATATCATTTTTGGGGACTAACCTATTAACTTAGTGCCACGTGCCAGTTCCTATTTTCTGCCCTATTTTTGTTTTACAAAAAATCAATATCAGATAAGATCAAATCGTCCCGAAACTTTTTGAGGATTTTTTATTGAAGACAAGGATCACCAGGAACTTGGAGGCCAAGGAAGATCACGCTGGAGGGCCCCACACAACACCAGGGCGCGCCTCGGGGGGGGGGGGGGGGGGCGCCCCAGTGTTGTGTGGGCCCCTTCTTGCGCCATTTGCCCTACCTCTACCACTATAAATTCAGAAGAATTCCAAAACCCTCAGGAGAGTCCATGAAATACTTTTTCTGCCGCCGCAAGCCTCTGTTCTCGCAAGATCCCATCTGGAGGCCTTCTCCGATACTCCACCGTAGTGGGAACTCATCACAGAGGGGCTCTACATCAACCTTGCCGCCTCTCCGATGATGCGTGAGTAGTTCACCACAGACCTACGGGTCCGTAGGTAGTAGATAGATGGCTCTCTCTCTCTCTCTCTCTCTCTCTCTCTCTCCCTTTGTATCTCAATACAAAGGTCTCCATGATCTTCTTGGAGATCCATCCGATGTAATGACTTTGTGCTGTGTGTTTGTTGGGATCCGATGAATTGTGAGTTTATGGTCAGATCTATCCTTGTTTTATTTGAGTTCTTTGCTGATCTCTTTTATGCATGATTTAGTATAGCCTTGTATTTCTTCTCCGAAGTTTTGGTTTGGTTTGGCCAACTAGATTAGATCTTCTTGCAATGGGAAGAGGTGCTCGGTAATGGGTTCAATATTGCGGTGTTCAGTCCTAGTGACAGAAGGGGAGTTTATACGCATGTGTTGTTGCCATTAAGGATAACAAGTTGGGATGAATTCTTATATGCTTTTGTCTTGACTACATCATGTCATCGTTCTTAAGGCATTACTTCGTTCTTATGAACTTAATACACTAGATGCATGCTAGATAGCGGTCGATGTGTGAAGTAATAGTAGTAGATGCAGGCAGGAGTCGGTCTACTTGATTTGGATGTGATGCCTATATCATGATCATTGCCTTGGATAGCATCATAATTATTTGCTTTTCTATCAATTGCCCAACAGTAATTTGTTTACCCACCGTATGCTATTTTCTTGAGAGAGATGCCACTAGTGAATCCTACGGCCCCCGGGTCTACTTTTATTATAAGATCTATCTTGTTTACTTACACAAAAATACCAAAAATACTTGCAGCACTATTTTATCTTTTATTTATTTATCAATCTATCAATCTATCATATACCGTTTAATCTCGTTACTTGACCGCCGAGAGATTGACAACCTCTCATTTGCGTTGGGTGCGAAGGTTTGTGTTTTGTGTGTAGGTGCTGTTTACATGGTGTTGCTTGGTTCTCCTACTGGATTGATAACCTTAGTTTCTTAACTGAGGGAAATACTTACTCTACTGTGCTGCATCATCCTTTCCTCTTCGAGGATAAAAATCCAACGCAGTTTACAAGTAGCAGATCTCGAGGTAGATCATCTCTGTACTTGATACATCTTTATCAATATAAACAGAAGCAGGACATTGGGTTTTACCTCCATCAAGAGGGCCCGAACCTGGGTAAACATCATCTCCCCTGTTCCTGTTACCATCGATCCGAGATCCACAGCTCGGGACCCCCTACCCCGAGGTCTGCCGGTTTTTACACCGACACTGGTGCTTTCATTGAGAGTTCCGCTGTGCGGTCACCAGAAGGATTAATGGCTCACCTGCAGATCAACTGCGCCAACGGCCACAGGGAAGTTTACACCCCCGGCCAGCTCTTTGTTTTTGGCAGCATGGTGTTCTGCGTCGACTCAACAGGGCATCTAGCACTAGTAAAAAACAGGGCTTTGTCTCGGTTCTAGAGGGCCTTTAGTCCCGGTTCTGCAACCGGGACAAAAGCCTCTCACTTTTAGTCCCGGTTGGCTTATGAACCGGGACCAAAGGTGCTCCACGTGGCCGCTGTGGGGCGCCCAGGCAGGAGGACCTTTAGTCCCGGTTGGTAACACTGACCGGGACTAAAAGGCAGCGACGCGTCAGCAGCTCCGAGGCGCTGGGTTTTTTTTTGAAAGGGGGGGGGGGTTAGGGGTTTCATATTTTGTTAGCTAGCTAATACATATAGAGAGAAGTGACCTCTCTTTCTCCGTGCTTGGTCGACGCTAGCTAGTAAGCAAATGAAGGAACCATTAATTACACAAGATCGTCATGAACATATATAGAGAGAAGTGACCTCTCTTTCTCCGTGCTTGGTCGAACAACAAGTTTTCGTATATCTATCCGAAGCTACTAAATATATACAATATAACATCTCTTACGATCCATGACATCATCTAATGAAAATCCATTTGAATTTCCACATGGTATTCTCCCTTTTCATGTATGACGTGGTCAAGAAAGAATCCCGCCAATTCCTCTTGAATTGCTCGTATGCGATCATGTGGTAGGAGTTCATCCCGTATCAGCCACATCTAATTTAAAAAAGGGGGTCAATACATATATATGAATGAAACTCAACACAATTGATGGTAATAAAATAAAATTGTGAATATTGTTTACGTACTTGAAATTGTTTGTCAGAGTAGCCCCGCTCAGAGGTTGAGTGGCGCATGAACTCGCAAACGTAGTATCCACATAAATTATTACCGCCTTCCTACCACAAGCACTTTGTGAGAATAGAGTTCAATCAAACTGATAATCAAGCATGATAATGGTATTAATGAAACTAGAATCAATGAGAGATGTGCGGAACTAGCTAGTACTACTTACTTTGGGGTGTGTAAATCGCAGCTCCTTCTTCAGACCAGGAACCATTCCGGTGAACTTTTTCCAAACCCTGCCCGGCAAAGAAAATGATTACTTCATATCAGCAAATGAACGAAAGTTGCCGATATGGTGCGATAATGATTGAACTTACTTCTGGAGCATTTCAGTCATGTTCGCATACTCCTTAGGATCTTTACGTCTCGAGTCTAAGACAGTTACTACTCCCCCGTCAAGATTAATGGATAGTAGAATAAAGTGGAACCTGCGCACGCATAACTCATCAATTACAGTACTTAACCTCGAGTAAGCGAAACCGAATATGCACAAGACAGTAACACTCACTTGAAGTTGTAAGGAAAGAGTATTTCCCTTTTGTTTTGATGTCGAAGGAACGCTTTTAGCAAGTGTTCCTCGGTATCTTCAACTCTGTTTTCTACCGTCCATTCATTTACGGTATTTGGGCTAATGAACCCAATGTCATAGATCTGTCCTCTCTTGCATTCGACGATCTTCAATCTGCATAATATAGCGAGGATAATTATATATACATGCAATGAACGAGCTGAGCTAGAGACTTAATTACAGAAATAATACTTACAGACAGTAGTAAGACATGAGTTGTTTGTCCAGGGCGTCTTGATTGAATAACTGAAATAATTCCACAAATTCAACAGGCATCACCTCAACTCCAATGAAGTCGTGCTCATTTTTAATTCCCAGCAATATACTGTCGGTCCCAGACTTGCTGAAGGTTTTCAAGTACCAGTCATGCAATCTTCGCATCATCGTTGGTAGTTGCTTTAGCTGTTCACATTTGACGAGAGGCTTCTCGTACTCGTATATAAAGGGAGCTACTACCTCAGCCATTTCAAACTGTACATCATCGCCCACGTAATCACCAAGAGTGGTACCGGGCAGTAGTCCCGGATGATTAGCGATATTGCTAGACACCTTGAGCGGGGGGCACGATTACTTCTCCTATTCGCCGAGCTGGGGAATTGTTTTCCCACTTCGTTGTCTTGTAGCACTGATAGTACTTCCCGACAGCCGCGTTTCATCATATGTCCTTTCAATACATCGGTTATAGTGGGATTGCGGCGGAGGCGGTGGTGGTCGCTCAAGGGCATCCAGAGTGTGCTTCGCTTTCACCGGATCTACTATTTCCTTCTTTTCTGGACGTTTCCGTTCAAAATGGGCCCGCACTTCGGCAGCACTGATGTCCTTGTTTTCCTCGTCAGTCCTCTCACATGGTAACTTTGGAGGAGCCCTGAGGCTTGGACCAAATTTGAATTTCTTCCTTCCACCTCTTGTACTGCTAGCCGTCGGAGCGGCGGCGGCTCTCTTCTGCCGCTGTTGACGAGGCGGAGTTCGTTGACGCGGCGGAGGAGGCGGAGTCCGCTGACGCGGCACAGGAGGCGGAGTCCGCTGATGCCGCGGAGGAGGCGAAGGATGATTCTGCTGAGTGGCCTCCTCCACCGGAGTTGGCTGACGCGACGGAGACAGCTGACACGCCGGAGACAAATGAGGCAGCGGAGTCTGCTGAGGGGCCTCCTCCGGCTGAGTCTGCTGAGGCGGCGTCCAGTTTGGAAGCTTGATGTTCTCCTTTCTCCATAGGCAGGTACTCCTTAAGGCATTTTCCAAAAACATCTCCCCTTCACCTGTAGGGTACTCAAGCTCCAGCCCCTCAAATCCCTCCATTATTTCATCCACCCCAACAATAGCAAAGCCATGTGGAATCGGACAGCAATGGAAAGTTCCCTCAGCTCGAGGAGGTAAGACAGAGCCGAGCGCCATCTTCAAGGTCAGGTTATGGCATTTCGCCATTAGCACACAATGTTCATTCTCCGTGATACTATCCACGGGGTAGTGAGGAGCCGTGATATCAGGCTGAACGAGCTTCATGAAAGCCACACTGCTTCTCCGCTGAGATGGTGGGGTAGCTTCGGGGGCAGGGTCGAACGAAGGATCTTCGTGCCGCTGAGATGGTTGGCCGGTAGCTCGCTGGCTCTCAAGTTCCTCTAGTTTCGCTAATCTTGCATTGATCTTCTGCATTTCGCTTGCTTCCGCTTTCTTCTTTCTCTCTCGGCTTCTATAACCACCGCTGTCGGCAAACCCATACACCCATGGAAGGGAGCCTGATGTGCCTCGTGTTCGTCCAGGGTGTTCAGGATTCCCAAGGGCATGTGTCAGCTTGTCATTCTCTCTGTCGGGATGTAACCTCCCTTCCTGCGCTGCCTGGATTGCTTCCTCAAGCTTCTTGACGGGTAATGCAAGTTGAGCTTTCGTCCAAACACACTTCCCTCTGTCTGGGTCCAAAGTTCCCCCAACCCCGAAGAACCAAGTCCTTGACCGATCTGGCCAGTGCAATGTCGCTGGTTGGACCCCTTTAGCAAGCAGGTCTTGCTCAGCTTTGTCCCACGTAGGCCGGGCTTTGCTATAGCCACCTGACCCCGTAACATGGTGATACTTCTTCTTTGCAGCATTTAGCTTATTTGTCGCTGACCTTTGCTTGCCCTTATCCGATTTCTTGTAGGCCACAAATGCGGGCTAGTGATCTTTTATCTTCTCATATGGACCGGTGAATTCTAGAGTCTTGTCTTTCTCGACAAACTTTTTGTTCAAATCTTTCCTCCAGTTCTTGAATAGTTCTGCCATCTTCTTAAGAGCAAACGCCTTGACCTTATTCGGATCCGCCTCTGGCGGTAGGCTGAAATTTGCCATCAGTGAGGTCGAAAGATCATCTTTCTGTCTATCCTGGATATAAGAAACTTCAGGGTCCTTCTTCTTATTCCATTCTTGGATGCTGATTGGGATGTTGTCCCTAACAAGCACTCCGCACTGATGTATAAATGTGTCCCTGCTCCGCTTGGGAGCAATCGGTTGGCCATCTCAACCGACTTCTTCGATCGTGAACCTTTCATCCTCGCGCAACCTTTTCTTCGGGCCTCGTCTCCTTACGGAAGTTTGGCTCGATCCGGAGGGCTAATTAAAAGAAGAAAGAAACGTTAATATATGTACATACAAAATAATTAATGCATCAAGTTGGCAGAGGCTTAATTAATATATGTATATATACCTCGCCGGACTTTGCAATAGTTAAGGCTCCCTCCTCTGTTCGGTCACCGGAGCCGTCATGATCTCCTTCCTTCTCCGTTCGGTCACCGGAGCCGTCATGATCTCCTTCCTCCTCCATTGGATATCCAGAGCCGTCATCCTCTCTTTCCCGACCATTGGTGTCGTTGAGAAATGACACGGTGATATCACCTCCGTCGCGGATTATATCCCCCAACAACTCTTCTTTTTCTAAGTCTCTGTCCATAGTTTCTGCGAATATTACAACATGGCAATATACAACTATGATAGATGGATTAGTGGCAAACATAGACCTAGCTAATCACAACAAGGAATCATATGCATATATGAGCAATGGATTAGTCGCAAACATCATGCAAAGTTATCGGGGGTTATACTTTCGAGAGAGGATACTTTGGACCCCCTCTCTCATGCCTGTCCGATGTCCCCCCTTATGTCAAAGTTATCGGGGTTATGTTTTAACGACCCCCCCCCCCTCATGTCGAAGTTATCGGGGTTATATTTTAATCGAACAAAATTTGTTAACTTGACATTAGACGTCAATAGTATTATACATAACAACAGTGCTATATGATATTATTGTTGTAGCGTTATATATAAGACCCCACCTGCCACCTTCGACAAACGGGTAGGCGCGGGAGGGGGTAGGAGATCGACAACGCTCTTTCTTCTAGGGTTTGGGTGGCCCATTTAGTAACCTTAGTAAATTTCATTATCATCATGCCCATTTAGTAAAGTTGCCTCTCCCCGATTTAGGCAAAGTAAAACTTAGTAAGATCATCATGCCCATTTAGTAAAGTTGCCTCTCCCCGATATAGAAAAACAATATGCATACATCCATGGATCATCCATACATCATTGCTCATATATTCAAACTTAATGTGAGTTTTAGCAAGATCATCATGAACAAAAATTTCTATGAACAAAAAAATTTCTATGTACAAAAAAAATTTGTATGAACAAAAAAAATCATGAACATTTAGTAAAGTTGCCTCTCCCCGATTTAGGCAAAGTAAAACTCAGTAAACTTAATATGAGTTTTAGCAAGATCATCATGAACTTATTAAACTTAATAAACTTAATATGAACAAAAAAACATACATCAATGGACAAAAAAAAGCATACATCAATGCATACATCCATGGATCATCCATACATCTGCATATACATACATTCACCATCCATACATACATCAATGGGCAAAAAAATCTATGAACAAAAAAAAAGCAGAGCAGGGGCGGCGGCGCGAGCAGAGCAGCTGGGACAGCGGCGGCGGAGGCGTCGGGGCAGGACAGGGGCGCAGGGGAAGGGGGGCTCACTGGGGGCGGCGTCGGGGCAGGGGCAGGGGCGCGGCGGCGTCGGGGCAGGGCAGGGGCGCAGGGAGCGGCACTGGCGTCGGGGCAGGGCGCGCATCGGGACAGAGGGCGTCGGTGTGACGCCCCCGGCTTAATTGTGCACTAATCATACATGCAAATGCACACGATCAAGCCTAAGGACTCACTTGAAGTAATCACAACACAACTCTAAAACATAAATAAAGTCATACAAGCTTTATATTACAAGCCAGGGGCCTCGAGGGCTCGAATACATAAGCTCGCTTACAAGTGTCAGCGGAAGCATCAGATATCTGAGTACAGGTATAAAAGATAAAATAGATAGGCCTTTAAAAAGGTGAGGCAAAAGAAAACACTACGATCGAAAAGGCGCATGCCTCCTGCCTGGGACCCTCCGATCCTACTCCTGGTCATCGGCAAGCTCGTAGTAGTAACCACCCTCGGGGTGGTAGTAGTAGTCATCGGCGGGGGCAGCTGTCTCTGAGGCTCCGTCATCTGGTTGCATCAAACGGATATGGGGAAAAGAGGAAGCAAAGCAACCGTGAGTACTCATCCGAAGTACTCAGCAAGCAAGGATCTACACTACATATGCAACATTATCAAAAAAAGGCTGTATATGTGGACTGGGCTGCAGAAATGCCAGAATAGAGAGAAGGCCTAGTCCTATCAAAGATTAGCATCTTCAGCGGTCTTGCAGCATTACAAGAGTGTAGATTAGTACAGTATAAAGTAGTAGCAGTATTAAGTATCAACCTCGGCCAGAGATCCTTTCTCGACTCCCTGCGAGAAAGCAATCCCAGAGCCCTAGTATCAATTTCTATCCAGTTCTATTTGTATCAATCGGGATACAACTCCGAGCGTCCGTTACCGAGGATCCGGCTATGCATAGATTAGTTCTTCCCTGCAGGGGTGCACCAACTTACCCACCACGCTCGATTAACTCCGGCCGGACACACTTTCCTGGGTCATGCCCGGCCTCGGCCAAACGATACGCCGCAACCCGACCTAGGCTTAACAGAGAGGTCAGCACGCCGGACTAACCCTATGCACCCAGGGGTCTTGGGCCATCGCCCCGGGCGCTCCTGCACGTTGCGAGGGTAGCCGGTGAGCAGACCTAGCAACCCACACTATCAAGGCGGTTGCGTTACGCGGTCCAACCCGGCGCGCGTTGCTCAGTCGCTGACGTCTATTAAGCTTTGGCTGATGCATACGACGCAGAGTGCCCATAACTATTCCCACATGATGGTTAGTGCTATCGGGCCAAAGGCCCACTCAGATCAAATATCCAAATCGTTAGTGTGTTGGGGGTTGTGCGGTAACGAGCAGAGACTCACGATCGATGTGACCCCGTCGCCCCGTCTCGAGGATTTGCGTCAAGGGCTAAGAATGCCCGGCCATGCCTCGTAATTTATCTCACGGGCGCCCTCCAGGTCAACCCGTCTCGACAACACTCGCGGGTACCCCTCAGGGTCGACCTACCTTTCCAAGTCACAGTTGTAAGGTCCAAGTATCCGTGTGTCCATAACATCAGGGAATTCGAGGTATCACCCTCGTTGGATTCCTACTCGATGTATCCGTCAAGCTGAACTCGGAGGAATCACCCTCGAGGTTCACACTTGAGGTGTTGCACGACAGCATCGTTATCGGGAGTGGTGTAGGAGGAATCACCCTCGATGACCACGACCGAATAGCTACTCTACAGAGTTAACATCAGAAGTGCTAAACGAGGTATCACCCTCGGCACACGATAGTAACACTGCAATGTTGTACAACTAGGGGGGTGATGTGCGGTGCTGGGGCCTGGTCATCGAGTCTTCCGATGATCCAGCGGGGCAATTGGGACAAGTGGGGTCACTGGGGGTTCACTAACCAGCCTATTCTAAGCAGTTTAGGATAAGCAGGTAATTATCAAAAGCAGGTTACAAAATCAGGTCATGCATCAGAATGGGTAAAGCAGTAACAGCAGCAATTCTAATGCAAGCATAAGAGAGAAAGAATAGGCGATATCGTCATGTTCAAAAGTGGGGTGCTTGCCTGGTTGCTCGGCGGCAAAGGCAAGGTCGTCAACGGTGTCGTCGGGCTCCTGAGCTGCGTCGGTCTTGGGAACTGCATCGGTGTCAGGGTTTACCGAGAGAGAAGAGGTGGAGGAAACAAATAAATACACGGCAAACATATGCAACACAGAGCATGCTATGCTAACGTGCAGTGCAAGGTTGCCTAAAGACATGTCAAAATCATTTTAGTTATTTTAGAATTTAAGTTGGAATTATTAACCGGTGTATATGCACTATTCATTTACCAGAAATAGGCTAAAAGTTGGGGGTTCACCTCCGTAGAGGATCCCGATAAGGAAACAGATGGCACGGTTGGATTTGTCTCGTCGTTCTGAGCAACTTTCACGTATAAAGTTTTTCCATCCGAGCTACGGATTATTTTCTATGATTTATCAAAGTTTTAAAGTATTTCTGATTTATTTGAATTAACATAATTGCCAAAAAAGGAAAATGACGTCATCATGACACAGTCATGGCATCAGCATTGACTGCGGGCTTGACTAGTCAAAGGGGGCCGAGGGGTCCCACATGTCATAGACTGGGCACTGCCGGGTCAGCAAGTTGACTACGTCAACTGGGTCCAGTGGGACCCATATGTGAGTGAGTGTTTAACTTAATAGTAATTTAATTAGCCTAAATTAATAATTAGAGGTGGTGGGGCCTACAGTCAGTGTCAGCGGCACTAATTAATTGCTACAGTGCCGGGGCCACATGTCAGCGACTGTTAGAGGGGGTTTTGGTGGCTAATCACGCGGGGTCCACCTGGTGGGGCCCACCAGCATTTGAACACGGCGGCGCGTCGGCTACGGCGCCAGAACGCGGCGGTGCTCTCGGGGAGTCGCCGGAAAATGGCTACGGGGATCCATTTAGGGCGCGGTTAGATCCTACGGCTTCCTGAGGCTCGCGCGCATCCAACGGCGGTGGCGGGCGAGGCTGAGACGAAGCACAACGACGGCGGCGACTACCACGGAGGAGGTCGGAGTTCGGGAAGCGCGAGGTCGAGCTCACGGGCCTCGTCTCGAAGCGGCAAAGAGCGCGGGAGCTTCCTGGGAGGGCGACAAACACGACGGCGTGCTCAGACGCGCTTGCCAGTGGCCCTAACTACGGCGGTGACGAGACGCGACGGCGGGATCTTCGGGCGGAGCAAAACGACCACGGCAGCGGCGCAATGGCTACGGGCTTAGAGCGGAATCAAAGGGGAAAGGAGGGCGGCCTCACAGCGGTGACGAGGAGCTGCTCGGGGAGGCACGGGAGGCAGCGACGGCGACGGAATCGTCGACGGCGATGCGGTGGCCGGAGGTTGAAGAAGACGATGGATCCCGCGTAGTGGTGGTTCCCGGCTCCAATAGCTTGGTGTGGACGACGTAGTCGAAGCCAGCGCGTCTCCTGGACATAGCTAGGCGGCGTGGGGTTGCTTCTGGCCGCGCAAACGATGGCGAGGCGATGACAGTGGTTTCGGGCGGGGTGGATCTGGAGAGCGAGGGGGGAAAAGCGGGGCCAAAGGAAAGGGGAGAGAGCAAGCGGCGAGGGAGAAGTGACCAGGAGGGAGGGATGGCCTCGGCCTTATCCTCTCCCGAGCGTCGGTGGCGTCGCCGTGTCGACGAACGACCGGAGCGCGCCGGCGCGGCCGTGGGCGTGGCGACAATGCGATGGAGAGAGAGGGAAGGAGGGAGAAGGTGGGCCTGGTGGGCTGGGCTGAGTGCACTGTGCACTTAGGCCCAGTCCACAGTGGCATTTTTCTTTTTCTCGTTTTATTTTCTGTTTTTCTTTTCCAGAGGTAGCTTTGCATTATTTTGGGCTGCCAAATGACTTTGTAAAAATGTGGAACTTGGCCACATAAATACAATGCATTATCCAGCACTGCCACAAAATGTTTGGGCAATTTTAGAATTTATTTGGAATTTTCAAAAATTGAAATAGGCATTTATAGTGCTGTTTGGCACTGTTTAAAATGCTTAGGCCCATTTTGTAGTTGATGGTGATGTTTTTTTTCCTTAACAACATTTGTTTTGGAATATTTGCTAAGAGATGAACATTTTTCCAGCAATTTTTGGGCAACTTCATTTTGCACTTTGAATTTGAATTTATTTCGGAGAGGAATTTGAATTGAAAGATTTAACCACTGTGATTAATCAATGCAAATGATGATGACTTGGCACTGATCATAAGGGATTACTGTAGTGTGATGCTGGGGATGTTACAAATCTCCTCCACTAAAAGAAATCTCGTTCCGAGATTTAAGTGGGGAAGTAAAGAGTAACTTCGGGAGAACTGACCCTTATAGGGTTAATTATCTGGTGAACAATTCAGGGAGTGTGGCAGAATTATCTCTCGAGTTGAAAATTAAGAAAACATCAGGAGCAAAGTATGAAGGTACAATAAGAAGTTTCAGGTGAATGGACAAATGATCGATACCTGATCAGAGTGTGAGAAGGGGGTTCAGAGCATCGGGAATAGATCATCTCTCAGAGGGTGGCTCGTGATAACACACAAAGCCAAGAGCAAAGGATACTTTGGAATCAAGGATATACAGGAGAGTCAGATTCCGATCCTGTGGAACTATGAAGAGGGTTGATCGAGAGTAGGGAGAACGGTGTCATCTTAACGGTCACCACATCAAGGTATGTCAGAGGATAGTCTGTCAGTTTTGTTGGTAGCAACGCCGGTACCAAGGGCGAGGGACGAAGAGAACCATTTTCCTGCTCGTTAAAACGAGGTGGACCAATAGGCAAAGTTCTCGTCCATAGGTGGTTCCGGAATGTCATCAACAATAATAACAGGGTCTCACTGACAAAGTTGCACATCAGGGTGTTTTATAAGCAGGGAATTATTTCTGCTTATATCATATAGATCACAAGAAAGGTTAAACAAACCAATGGAAAGGAAAATGTGTTTATACACAAGAATTAGGAGGGTAACTTTTCCCAAGGAAAAGTAGAGCATGATATACATGTCAAAACCACAAGTACATCACTGTTGGGAACGTAGTAGTAAATCAAAAAAAAAATCCTACGCATCACCAAGATCAATCTATGGAGAGACTAGCAATGAGAGAGAGAGGAGTGCATCTTCATACCCTTGAAGATCGTGATGCGGAAGCGTTGCAAGAACGCGGTTGGAGGAGTCGTACACGCAGCGATTCAGATCGCGGTCGATCCCGATCTAAGCGCCGAACAACGGCGCCTCCGCGTTCAACACATGTGCAGCCCGGTGACGTCTCCCACACCTTGATCCAGCAAGGAGGAGGGAGAGGTTGGGGAAGACAACTCCGGCAGCACGACGGCGTGGTGGTGGAGTTGGCAGTTCTCCGGCAGGGCTTCGCCAAGCTCAACGGAGGAGGAGGGGGTGTTGGAGAGGGGGAGGGCTGCGCCTTGAATCAGGTGCTGCTGCCCTCCCTCCTCCCCTCTATTTATAGGGCCAAGGGGGAAGGGGGCCAGCCCCTCTAGATCAGATCTAGAGGGGGGGCGGCGGCCAGGGGGAGGGGGCTTGCCCCCCAAGCCAAGGGGGGCGCCCCCCTTTAGGGTTTCCCCCAACCCTAGGCGCATGGGCCCTAGGGGGGGATGGCGCCCAGCCCACTTAGGGGCTGGTTCCCTCCCACATACAGCCCATAGGGCCCTCCGGAGCAGGTGGACACTCCCAGTGGACCGCCGGAACCCCTTCGGTGGTCCCGGTAGAATACCGGCAAACCCCCGAATACTTCCGGTGACCGTATGATGACTTCCCATATATAAATCTTCACCTGCGGACCATTCCGGAACTCCTCGTGACGTCCGGGATCTCATCCGGGACTCCGAAAAACATTCGGTAACCACATACTATTTCCCATAACAACCCTAGCATCACCGAACCTTAAGTGTGTAGACCCTACGGGTTCGGGAACCATGCAGACATGACCGAGACATCTCTCCGGCCAATAACCAACAGCGGGATCTGGATACCCATGTTGGCTCCCACATGTTCCACGATGATCTCATCGGATGAACCACGATGTCGGGGATTCAATCAATCCCGTACACAATTCCCTTTGTCTACCGGTATGATACTTGCCCGAGATTCGATCGTCGGTATCCCTATACCTTGTTCAATCTCGTTACCGGCAAGTCTCTTTACTCGTTCGTAACACATCATCCCGTGATCAACTCCTTGGTCACATTGAGCTCATTATGATGATGTCCTACCGAGTGGGCCCAGAGATACCTCTCCGTCACACGGAGTAACAAATCCCAGTCTCGATTCGTGCCAACCCAACAGACACTTTCGGAGATACCCGTAGTGTGCCTTTATAGCCACCCAGTTACGTTGTGACGTTTGGCACACCCAAAGCATTCCTACGGTATCCGGGAGTTGCACAATCTCATGGTCTAAGGAAATGATACTTGACATTAGGAAAGCTCTAGCAAACGAACTACACGATCTTGTGCTATGCTTAGGATTGGGTCTTGTCCAGCACATCATTCTCCTAATGATGTGATCCCGTTATCAACGACATCTAATGTCCATGGTCAGGAAACCATAACCATCTATTGATCAACGAGCTAGTCAACTAGAGGCTCACTAGGGACATGTTGTGGTCTATGTATTCACACATGTATTACGATTTCCGGATAACACAATTATAGCATGAATAATAGACAATTATCATGAACAAGGAAATATAATAATAACCACTTTATTATTGCCTCTAGGGCATATTTCCAACAGTCTCCCACTTGCACTAGAGTCAATAATCTTGTTACATTGTGATGAATCGAACACCCATAGAGTTCTGGTGTTGATCATGTTTTGCTCGTGGAAGAGGTTTAGTCAACGGATCTGCGACATTCAGATCCGTATGCACTTTACAAATATCTATGTCTCCATCTTGAACATGTTCACGAATGGAGTTGAAGCGACGCTTGATATGACTGGTCTTCTTGTGAAATCTGGGCTCCTTGGCAAGGGCAATAGCTCCAGTGTTGTCACAGAAGAGAGTCATTGGGCCCGACGCATTGGGAATAACTCCTAGGTCGGTGATGAACTCCTTCATCCAGACTGCTTCCTGTGCTGCCTCCGAGGCTGCTATGTACTCCGCTTCACATGTAGATCCCGCCACGATGCTTTGCTTGCAACTGCACCAGCTGACTGCCCCACCATTCAAAATATACACGTATCCGGTTTGTGACTGCACCAGCTAGCGTCGACGTAACCCTTTACGACGAGCTCCTCGGCACCTCCATGAATGAGAAACATATCCTTAGTCCTTTTCCGGTACTTCAGGATGTTCTTGACCACTGTCCAGTGTTCCATGCCGGGATTACTTTGGTACCTCCCTACCAAACTTACGGCGAGGTTCACATCAGGTCTGGTACACAGCATGGCATACATAATAGACCCTATGGCTGAGGCATAGGGGATGACACTCATCTTTTCTCTATCTTCTGCCAAGGTCGGGCATTGAGCCGTGCTCAATCTCACACCTTGCAATACAGGCAAGAACCCCTTCTTGGACTGATCCATATTGAACTTCTTCAATATCTTGTCAAGGTATGTGCTTTGCGAAAGACCAATGAGGCGTCTCGATCTATCTCTATAGATCTTGATGCCTAATATGTAAGCAGCTTCTCCAAGGTCCTTCATTGAAAAACACTTATTCAAGTAGGCCTTTATGCTTTCCAAGAATTCTATATCATTTCCCATTAATAGTATGTCATCCACATATAATATGAGAAATGCTACAGAGCTCCCACTCACTTTCTTGTAAACACAGGCTTCTCCATAAGTCTGTGTAAACCCAAACGCTTTGATCATCTCATCAAAGCGAATGTTCCAACTCCGGGATGCTTGCACCAGCCCATAGATTGAGCGCTGGAGCTTGCATACCTTGTCAGCATTATTAGGATCGACAAAACCTTCCAGCTGCATCATATACAATTCTTCCTTAAGGAAACCATTAAGGAATGTCGTTTTGACGTCCATTTGCCATATCTCATAATAATAGAATGCGGCAATTGCTAACATGATTCGGACGGACTTCAGCTTCGCTACGGGTGAGAAGGTCTCATCGTAGTCAACCCCTTGAACTTGTCGATAACCCTTAGCGACAAGTTGAGCCTTATAGATGGTCACATTACCATCCGCGCCTGTCTTCTTCTTAAAGATCCATTTGTTCTCTATGGCTTGCCGATCATCGGGCAAGTCTGTCAAAGTCCATACTTCGTTTTCATACATGGATCCTATCTCGGATTTCATGGCTTCAAGCCATTTGTTGGAATCCGGGCCCGCCATCGCTTCTTCATAGTTCGAAGGTTCACCGTTGTCTAACAACATGACTTCCAGGACAGGGTTGCCATACCGCTCTGGTGCGGAACGTGTCCTCATGGACCTACAAAGTTCAGTAGCAACTTGATCCGAAGTTTCATGATCATCATCATTAACTTCCTCTCTAGTCGGTGCAGGCACCACAGAAACATCTTCCTGAGCTGCGCTACTCTCCGGTTCAAGATGGGGTACCTCATCAAGTTCTACTTTCCTCCCACTTACTTCTTTCGAGAGAAACTCTTTCTCCAGATAGGATCCATTCTTGGCAACAAAGATCTTGCCTTCGGATCTAAGGTAGAAGGTATACCCAATAGTTTCCTTAGGGTATCCTATGAAGACGCATTTTTTTGATTTGGGTTCGAGCTTTTCAGGTTGAAGTTTCTTGACATAAGCATCGCATCCCCAAACTTACAGAAACGACAGCTTAGGTTTCTTCCCAAACCATAATTCATACGGTGTCGTCTCAACGGATTTCGACGGAGCCCTATTTAAAGTGAATGCGGCAGTCTCTAAAGCATAACCCCAAAATGATAGCGGTAGATCGGTAAGAGACATCATAGATCGCAGCATATCTAATAGAGTGCGATTACGACGTTCGGACACACCATTACGCTGAGGTGTTCCAGGCGGCGTGAGTTGTGAAACAATTCCACATTTCCTTAAGTGCGTGCCAAATTTGTGACTCAAATATTCCCCTCCACGATCTGATCGTAAGAACTTTATTTTCCTATCACGTTGATTCTCACCCTCACTCTGAAATTCCTTGAACTTTTCGAAGGTCTCAGACTTGTGTTTCATTAAGTAGACATACCCATATCTACTTAAGTCATCAGTGAGGGTGAGAACATAACGATAACCACCGCGAGCCTCAACGCTCATTGGACTGCACACATCAGTATGTATGATTTCCAATAAGTTGGTTGCTCGCTCCATTGTTCCGGAGAACGGAGTCTTGGTCATTTTGCCCATGAGGCATGGTTCGCACGTGTCAAATGATTCATAATCAAGAGACTCCAAAAGTCCATCTGCATGGAGTTTCTTCATGCGTTTGACACCAATGTGACCAAGGCGGCAGTGCCACAAGTATGTGGGACTATCATTATCAACCTTACATCTTTTGGCATTCACACTATGAATATGTGTAACATCACGTTCGAGATTCAATAAGAATAAACCATTGACCAGCGGGGCATGACCATAAAACATATCTCTCATATAAATAGAACAACCATTATTCTCGGATTTAAATGAGTAGCCATCTCGCATCAAACGAGATCCTGATACAATGTTCATGCTTAAAGCTGGTACTAAATAACAATTATTGAGGTTTAAAACTAATCCCGTAGGCAGATGTAGAGGTAGCGTGCCGACGGCGATCACATCGACCTTGGAACCATTCCCGACGCGCATCGTCACCTCGTCCTTCGCCAATCTCCGCTTATTCCGCAGCTCCTGTTTTGAGTTACAAATATGAGCAACCGCACCGGTATCAAATACCCAGGAGCTACTACGAGCGCTGGTAAGGTACACATCAATAACATGTATATCACATATACCTTTGGTATTGCCGGTCTTCTTATCCACTAAGTACTTGGGGCAGTTCCGCTTCCAGTAACCGTTTCCCTTACAATAAAAGCATTCATTCTCAGGCTTGGGTCCATTCTTTGGCTTCTTCCCGGCAGCTTGCTTACCGGGCGCGGCAACTCCCTTGCCGTCCTTCTTGAAGTTCTTTTTACCCTTGCCTTTCTTGAACTTAGTGGTTTTATTCACCATCAACACTTGATGTTCCTTTTTTTATCTCCACCTCCGCTGATTTCAGCATTGAATACACCTGAGGAATGGTTTTTTCCATCCCCTGCATATTGAAGTTCATCACAAAGCTCTTGTAGCTAGGTGGAAGCGACTGAAGGATTCTGTCAATGACTGCGTCATCCGGGAGATTAACTCCCAGCTGAGACAAGCGGTTGTGCAACCCAGACATTTTGAGTATATGCTCGCTGACAGAACTATTCTCCTCCATCTTACAACTGTAGAACTTGTCGGAGACTTCATATCTCTCGACCCGGGCATGAGCTTGGAAAACCATTTTCAGCTCTTGGAACATCTCATATGCTTCGTGTTGCTCAAAGCGCTTTTGGAGTCCCGGTTCTAAGCTGTAAAGCATGCCGCACTGAACCAGGGAGTAATCATCACTATGCAACTGCCAAGCGTTCATAACGTCTTGAGTTGCTAGGAAAACAGGTGCGTCACCTATCGGTGCTTCAAGGACATATGCTTTCTTGGCAGCTATGAGGATGATCCTCAAGTTACGGACCCAGTCCGTGTAGTTGCTACCATCGTCTTTCAGTTTGGTTTTCTCTAGGAACGCGTTGAAGTTGAGGGCAACATTAGGGTGGGCCATTTGATCTACAAGACATATTGCAAAGATTTTAGACTAAGTTCATGATAATTAAGTTCATCTAATCAAATTATTCAATGAACTCCCACTCAGATAGACATCCCTCTAGTCATCTAAGTGATACATGATCCGAATCGACTAGGTCATGTCCGATCATCATGTGAGACGGACTAGTCATCAACCGTGAACATCTCTATGTTGATCGTATCTTCTATACGACTCATGTTCGACCTTTTGGTCTTCCGTGTTCCGAGGCCAAGTCTGTACATGCTAGGCTCGTCAAGTCAACCTAAGTGTTTTGCATGTGTAAATCTGGCTTACACCCGTTGTATTCGAACGTTAGAATCTATCACACCCGATCATCACGTGGTGCTTCGAAACAACGAACCTTCGCAACGGTGCACAGTTAGGGGAAACACGTTCTTGAAATTTTAGCGAGGGATCATCTTATTTATGCTACCGTCGTTCTAAGCAAAGAAGATGTAAACATGATAAACATCACATGCAAATCATAATGTGACATGATATGGCCAATATCATTTTGCTCCTTTTGATCTCCATCTTCGGGGCACCATGATCATCATCGTCACCGGCATGACACCATGATCTCCATCATCGTGTCTTCATGAAGTTGTCTCGCCAACTATTACTTCTACTACTATGGCTAACGGTTAGCAATAAAGTAAAGTAATTACATGGCGTTTTCATTGACACGTAGGTCATACAATAAATTAAGACAACTCCTATGGCTCCTGCCAGTTGTCATACCCATCGACATGCAAGTCGTGATTCCTATTACAAGAACATGATCAATCTCATACATCACATATATCATTCATCACATCCTTTTGGCCATATCACATCACACGGCATATGCTGCAAGAACAAGTTAGATGTCCTCTAATTGTTGTTGCAATTTTTTTTACGTGGCTGCTATAGGTTTCGAGCAAGAACGTTTCTTACCTACGCCAAAATCACAACGTGATATGCCAATTTCTATTTACCCTTCATAAGGACCCTTTTCATCGAATCCGATCCGACTAAAGTGGGAGAGACAGACACCCGCTAGCCACCTTATGCAACTAGTGCATGTCAGTCGGTGGAACCTGTCTCACGTAAGCATACGTGTAAGGTCGGTCCGGGCCGCTTCATCCCACGATGCCGCCGAATAAAGATAAAACTAGTAACGGCAAGTAAATTGACAATATCGACGCCCACAGCAACTTGTGTTCTACTCGTGCATAGAAACTATGCATTGAACTAGCTCATGATGACACTGTTGGGAACGTAGTAGTAAATCAAAAAAAAATTCCTACGCATCACCAAGATCAATCTATGGAGAGACTAGCAACGAGAGAGAGAGGAGTGCATCTTCATACCCTTGAATATCGCGATGCGGAAGCGTTGCAAGAACGCGGTTGGACGAGTCGTACACGCAGCGATTCAGATCGCGGTCGATCCCGATCTAAGCGCCGAACAACGGCGCCTCTGCGTTCAACACACGTGCAGCCCGGTGACGTCTCCCGCGCCTTGATCCAGCAAGGAGGAAGGAGAGGTTGGGGAAGACAACTCCGGCAGCACGACGGCGCGGTGGTGGAGTTGGCAGTTCTCCGGCAGGGCTTCGCCAAGCTCAATGGAGGAGGAGGGGGTGTTGGAGAGGGGGAGGGCTGCGCCTTGGATCAGGTGCTTCTACCCTCCCTCCTCCCCTCTATTTATAGGGCCAAGGGGGAAGGGGGCCGGCCCCTCTAGATCAGATCTGGAGGGGGGGCGGAGGCCAGGGGGAGGGGGCTTGCCCCCCAAGCCAAGGGGGGCGCCCCCCTTTAGGGTTTCCCCCAACCCTAGGCGCATGGGCCCTAGGGGGGGATGGCGCCCAGCCCACTTAGGGGCTGGTTCCCTCCCACATACAGCCCATAGGGCCCTCTGGAGCAGGTGGACCCTCCCGGTGGACCCCCGGAACCCCTTCGGTGGTCCCGGTACAATACCGGCAAACCCCCGAATACTTCCGGTGACCGTATGATGACTTCCCATATATAAATCTTCACCTCCGGACCATTCTGGAACTCCTCGTGATGTTCGGGATCTCATCCGGGACTCCGAACAATATTCGGTAACCACATACTATTTCCCATAACAACCCTAGCGTCACCGAACCTTAAGTGTGTAGACCCTACGGGTTCGGGAACCATGCAGACATGACCGAGACATCTCTCCGGCCAATAACCAACAGCGGGATCTAGATACCCATGTTGGCTCCCACATGTTCCACGATGATCTCATCGGATGAACCACGATGTCGGGGATTCAATCAATCCCGTACACAATTCCCTTTGTCTACCGGTATGATACTTGCCCGAGATTCGATCGTCGGTATCCCTATACCTTGTTCAATCTCATTACCGGCAAGTCTCTTTACTCGTTCGTAACACATCATCCCGTGATCAACTCCTTGGTCACATTGAGCTCATTATGATGATGTCCTACCGAGTGGGCCCAGAGATACCTCTCCGTCACACGGAGTGACAAATCCCACTCTCGATTCGTGCCAACCCAACAAACACTTTCGGAGATACCCGTAGTGTGCCTTTATAGCCACCCAGTTACGTTGTGATGTTTGGCACACCCAAAGCATTCCTACGGTATCCGGGAGTTGCATAATCTCATTGTCTAAGGAAATGATACTTGACATTAGAAAAGCTCTAGCAAACGAACTACACGATCTTGTGCTATGCTTAGGATTGGGTCTTGTCCATCACATCATTCTCCTAATGATGTGATCCCGTTATCAACGACATCTAATGTCCATGGTCAGGAAACCATAACCATCTATTGATCAACGAGCTAGTCAACTAGAGGCTCACTAGGGACATGTTGTGGTCTATGTATTCACACATGTATTACGATTTCCGGATAACACAATTATAGCATGAACAATAGACAATTATCATGAACAAGGAAATATAATAATAACCACTTTATTATTGCCTCTAGGGCATATTTCCAACAATCACTTATTTAGATAAAGGGGCAAGGGAAAAATCAAGATGTTACCCATACGACGGTGCCCGGATAATAGATCAAGGAGCATTTGGCAATGTGCCTCCAATATTCTTGTTGATATTCGGAATACCACAGTCATGCTTTGAGGTAGCATTGGTATGGTATTTCAAGTAAAAGGTTGGATCTGAAGAGTACAAGAGTTGCAAAGGAACAATTCACAGATACAAGATGAACTTATACCAAGGGAACAATTGATTTTAAGAGAAGCTTCCATGATAAGATCTACATCGTGTCTATGGGCATGAACACAAAGTTCAAGGTCGACTCCCACTTCTCCAATGCATGATCTTTCATTCACTGCTCTATTAAAAATTATATGAACATGAAGAATTACCTGGTGAATTACCAGAGGAGTATGACCGACGAAATTATCGGGTTCACACAGATTAGAGAAGGCATAGGTTCAACCCATCGGAGCATCTTAGGAACATATACCGTGAACTGCAGGAGTAATGAATTCAAGCTCGGAAGCAGAGCAAGGTTGACAAAGCAGAGGATACCATTTACCAAAGGCATTATGTATCAGGGGAGAACTCACAAGAATTTTGGATGTGAAAGACACTGTCGGATAACAACCCATCAATGGATCTGGCGATTCACAACGGAGTTGATATGAGTATCGGTAATCAATCAGGGAAGAAGGGATGCAAAGGCATCGGCTTATAGAAATATCTGAATAGTCTGACGCTTAAATTCAAAGAAATTGTGATTTCCAAAGCGAAGGATCAGAAGCAGACGCTCTGATCAAGGATGGATAAGATGTATAGACTTAGGGGCCCAATCAATGGTAATTTGATTGGCCGAGAACCAGCTCATGTTCAGAAATACGTCTGAGCCGGAAGGACAGTTTCCAGGGAACAACTGATGATTGCGTGCATTCACACACATGTTGAATCAATAGGGTAAGGACGACAATCGCAAAGAATTTTAATGAATATTGCTAGACATATGGAATTAACCCTAATGCAAGCAGGTAAGGAAGAATAAGAGCAATAGGCTACTGAGGATTTTCGGGAGATCAGATAGCATTTCAAAGTATTTTGGAAAGCACAAGAACAACTGGGGATGAACGGACCCCGGGTAAGTGAATTATCCGCAGTGTGAAAAGAAGCTGCAAAGCAGAAGGCACAAAGGATTCTCGGAACAACGGAGAGTATTAGAGGTAACTTGTAACAATAAGAGCAACTGGGGATGAAGATACAAACGGCAAGGATGTTATCCATGGGGATTTATCGGTGGTCAGGAACTGCAAAGCAGTGGGCACAGGGTCTCGGGAAACATCGAGGAGTATCTGCAGAATCTTCTGGGGAAGCAAGCGATCATCTGTTGTGAAGGGGCTCTCCGGGATGAAGTGGTTACGAGAACTTAAGGTCAGAGTTAGTAAAATATTTAACCCGAATAGAAGAGAGATCAGAGTCCCAGAGTATAGACGAGGAATAAAAGATCCTAATACCACCCAATTGGCGACGTGGGCCCGTAAGCCACACAGCCAAGTTAGTAAAACAGTTTTCCAAAGACTAGACTCAACTTCGGCCAAGGAGTTGGAAAGGGGGATCCTACACGCAGTCGGCTCTGATACCAACCTGTGACGCCCCCAGCTTAATCGTGCACTAATCATACACGCAAATGCACATGATCAAGCCTAAGGACTTAGTTGAAGGAATCACAACACAACTCTAAAACATAAATAAAGTCATACAAGCTTTATATTACAAGCCAGGGGCCTCGAGGGCTCGAATACATAAGCTCGCTTACAAGTGTCAGGGGAAGCATCAGATATCTGAGTACAGGTATAAAAGATAAAATAGATAGGCCTTTAAAAAGGCGAGGCAAAAGAAAACACTACGATCGAAAAGGCGCAGGCCTCCTGCCTGGGACCCTCCGATCCTACTCCTGGTCGTCGGCAAGCTCGTAGTAGAACCACCCTCGGGGTGGTAGTAGTAGTCGTCGGCGGGGGTAGCTGTCTCCGGGGCTCCGTCATCTGGTTGCATCAAACGGATATGGGGAAAAAGAGAAAGCAAAGCAACTGTGAGTACTCATCTGAAGTACTCAGCAAGCAAGGATCTACACTACATTTGCAACATTATCAAAGAAAGGCTATATATGTGGACTGGGCTGCAGAAATGCCAGAATAGAGAGAAGGCTTAGTCCTATCGAAGATTGGCATCTTCAGCGGTCTTGCAGCATTAGAAGAGTGTAGATTAGTACAGTATAAAGTAGTAGCAGTATTAAGTATCAATCTCGGCCAGGGATCCTTTCTTGACTCCCTGCGAGAAAGCAATCCCAGAGCCCTAGTATCCATTTCTATCCAGTTCTATTTGTATCGATCGGGATACAACTCCGAGCGTCCGTTACTGAGGATCCGGCTATGCAAAGATTAGTTCTTCCCTGCAGGGGTGCACCAACTTACCCACCACGCTCGATTAACTCCGGCCGAACACACTTTCCTGGGTCATTCCTGGCCTCGGCCAAACGATATGCTGCAACCCGACCTAGGCTTAACAAAGAGGTCAGCACGCCAGACTAACCCTATGCACCCACTGGTCTTGGGCCATCGCCCCGGGCGCTCCTGCACGTTGCGAGGGAGGCCGGTGAGCAGACCTAGCAACCCACACTATCAAGGCGGTTGCATTACGCGGTCCAACCCGGCGCTCGTAGCTCAGTCGCTGACGTCTATTAAGCTTCGGCTGATGCATACGACGCAGAGTGCCCATAACTGTTCCCACGTGATGGTTAGTGCTATCGGGCCAAAGGCTCATTCGGATCAAATATCCAAATCGTTAGTGTGTTGGGGGTTGTGTGGTAACGAGCAGAGACTCATGATCGATGTGACCCCGTCGCCCCGTCTCGAGGATTTGCGGCAAGGGCTAAGCATGCCCGGCCACGCCTCGTAATTTATCTCACGGGCACCCTCCAGGTCAACCCGTCTCCACAACACTCGCGGGTACCCCTCAGGATCGACCCGCCTTTCCAAGTCACAGTTGTAAGGTCCAAGTATCCATGTGTCCATAACATCAGGGAATCCGAGGTATCACCCTCGTTGGATTCCTACTCGATGTATCCGTCAAGGTGAACTCAGAGGAATCACCCTCGAGGTTCACACTTGAGGTGTTGCACGACAGCGTCGTTATCGGGAGTGGTGAAGGAGGAATCACCCTCGATGACCACGACTGAATAGCTACTCTACAGAGTTAACATCAAAAGTGCTAAACGAGGTATCATCCTCAGCACTCGATAGTAACGCTGCAGTGTCGTACAACTAGGGGGTGATGTGCGGTGCTTGGGCCTGGTCGTCGAGTCTTCCGATGATCCAGCGGGGCAATTGGGACAAGTGGTGTCACTGGGGGTTCACTAACCAGCCTATTCTAAGCAGTTTAGGATAAGTAGGTAATTATCAAAAGCAGGTTACAAAATCAGGTCATGCATCAGAATGGGTAAAGCAGTAATAGCAGCAATTCTAATGCAAGCATAAGCGAGAAAGAATAGGCGATATCGGCATGTTCAATAGGGGGGTGCTTGCCTGGTTGCTCGGCGGCAAAGGCAAGGTCGTCAACGGTGTCGTCGGGCTCCTGAGCTGCGTCGGTCTCAGGAACTGCGTCAGTGTCAGGGTCTACCGAGAGAGAAGAGGGGGAGGAAACAAATAAATACACGGCAAACATATGCAACACAGAGCATGCTATGCTAACGTGCAGTGCAAGGTTGCCTAAAGACATGTCAAAATGATTTTAGTTATTTTAGGATTTAAGTTGGAATTATTAACCGGTGTATATGCACTATTCATTTACCAGAAACAGGCTAAAAGTTGCGGGTTCATCTCCGTAGAGGGTCCCGATACGGAAACAGATGGCACGGTTGGATTTGTCTCGTCGTTCTGAGCAACTTTCATGTATAAAGTTTTTCCAGCCGAGCTACGGATTATTTTCTGTGATTTATCAAAGTTTTAAAGTATTTCTGATTTATTTGAATTAACAGAATTGCCAGAAAAGGAAAATGACATCATCATGACACAGTCATGGCGTCAGCATTGACTGGGGGCTTGACTAGTCAAAGGGGGCCCAGGGGTCCCACATGTCATAGACTGGGCACTGCCCAGTCAGCAAGTTGACTAGGTCAACTTGGTCCAGCGGGACCCATCTGTTAGTGAGTGTTTAACTTAACAGTAATTTAATTAGCCTAAATTAATAATTAGAGGCGGTGGGGCCTACAGTCAGTGTCAGCGGCACTAATTAATTACTACAGTGGCAGGGCCACATGTCAGCAACTGTTAGAGGTGGTTTTGGTGGCTAATCGCGCGGGGTCCCCCTGGCAGGGCCCACCGGCGTTTGAGCACGGCGGCGCACCGGCGACGGCGCCAGAACGCGGCGGTGCTCTCGGGGAGTCGCCGGAAAATGGCTACGGGGATCCATTTCGGGCGGGGTTAGATCCTACGGCCTCCTGAGGCTCGCGCGCATCCAACGGCGGTAGCCGGCGAGGCTGAGACGAAGCACAGCGACGGCGGCGACTACCACGGTGGAGGCCGGAGTTCGGGAAGCGCGGGGTCGAGCTCACGGGCCTCGTCTCGAAGAGGCAAAGAGCGCGGGAGCATCCTGGGAGGGCGACGAACACGACGGCGTGCTCAGACGCGCTTGCCAGTGGCCCTAACTACTGCGGCGACGAGACGCGACGGCGGGAGCTTCGGGCGGAGCAAAACGACCACGGCAGCGGCGCTACGGCTACGGGCTTAGAGCGGAATCAAAGGGGAAAGGAGGGCGGCCTTACAGCGGTGACGAGGAGCTGCTCGGGGAGGCGCGGGAGGCAGTGACGGCGACGGAATCGTCGACGGCAATGCGGTGGCCGGAGGTTGAAGAAGACGATGGATCCGCTGTAGTGGTGATCCCCGGCTCCAATAGCTTGGCGTGGATGACGTAGTCGAAGCCAACGCGTCTCCTGGACATAGCTAGGCGGCGCGGGGTAGCTTCTGGCCGCGCAAATGGTGGCGAGGCGATGACAGTGGTTTCGGGCGGGGTGGAACTGGAGAGAGAGGGGTGAAAAGCGGGGCCAGAGGAAAGGGGAGAGAGCGAGCGGGCGAGGGAGAAGTGGCCAGGAGGGAGGGATGGCCTCGGCCTTATCCTCTCCCGAGCGTCGGTGGCGTCGCCGTGTCGACGAACGACCGGAGCACGCCGGCGCTTCCACGGGCGTGGCGACAACGCGATGGAGAGAGAGGGAAGGAGGGAGAAGGTGGGCCTGGTGGGCTGGGCTGAGTGCACTGTGCACTTAGGCCCAGTCCACAGTGGCATTTTTCTTTTCTCGTTTTATTTTCTGTTTTTCTTTTCCTGAGGTAGCTTTGCATTATTTTGGGCTGCCAAATGACTTTGTAAAAATGTGGAACTTGGCCACATAAATACAATGCATTATCCAGCACTGCCACAAAAAGTTTGGGCAATTTTGGAATTAATTTGGAATTTTGAAAAATTGAAATAAGCATTTGTAGTGCTGTTTGGCACTGTTTAAAATGCTTAGGCCCATTTTGTAGTTGATGGTGATTTTTTTTCCTTAACAGCATTTGTTTTGGAATATTTGCTAAGAGATGAACATTTTTCCAGCAACTTTTGGGCAACTTCATTTTGCACTTTGAATTTGAATTTATTTCAGAGAGGAATTTGATTTGAAAGATTTAACCACTGTGATTAATCAATGCAAATGATGATGACTTGGCACTGATCATAAGGGATTACTGTAGTGTGATGCTGGGGATGTTACAGTCGGCGAGGGCGTCGACGGTGAGGAGGAGCAGCCTAATGGCGAGGGCGTCGACGGCGAGCTCGGGCAGCCTGGCGGCGTCGTCGGGGGAACTGCAGATGGGGATTAGAAATTTCCTAAGTGTGCGCTTATATAGCCCCCACATTAGTCCCGGTTGGTGGCACCAACCGGGACTAAAGGTACCCCTTTAGTCCCGGTTTGTGCCACCAACCGGGACCAAAGGTAAATTTCACCAGCTCAAAGGGCGGCAAACCAAGGCCTTTAGTCCCGGTTGATGGATCGGACTGGGACTAAAGGGGGGCCTTTAGTCCCGGTTGGAGCCACCAACCGGGACGAAAGGGTTGGTGTTGGCACGGCGTCGGGGCGTGGAAGTTTAGTCCCACCTCGCTAGTTGAGAGGCGCCCGCACTGGTTTATAAGCGCTGCTGCGACAACCCTCTCGAGCTCCTCTATAATGCAGGCCTATGGGCCTAACTGAACTGTCTCTGCCTGTTGGGCCTACTAGGCCTGCGGGCCTGCATCCTGGCCCATAAGTAGGGTTTCTAGTCGTATGCAGGCCGTGGGCCTAGTAGGCGGGTAATTTTTTATTTTTTGCATATGTTATGTTTTTAAATTTTTAATGTTATTTTTTACATATGTTAACTTTAGTTATATAATTTTAGTTGCATAAATTTTATATAATTTTAGTTGCATAAGTTTTATTTTTTATTGATTCTTTTTAGTTGAATCCTTTTGCTATTAGAGTTTTATAAAAGCTTTTTAGTTTTCTATTAAAGTTTGTAACAAAAATTAATTTATGAAAATTCTTTTTACTATTAAAGTTTTTAACAAATAAATACTTTGATAATTTTAGTTAATATTATTTTGATCCTTTTTAGTTGATTCTTTTTGCTACTGAAAAATATTATATTTAATTGATTCTTTTTAGTTCATTCCTTTTGCTATTAGAATTTTATGAAATCTTTTTTGTTCATTCTTTTTGCTATTAGAGTTTTATAAAAGCTTTTTGATTCATTCTTTTTGCTATTAATTCATTCTTTGAGTTAAATGAACCTGAAATTGAAAAGCAGTACAAATGAACTCTGAAAAGGTTGAAAGTTGGTATGGTATCATCATTTCACCCACATAGCATGTGCTAAAAAGTTGAGAGGGTTACGGCAAAAACTGGATGCACTTCGTGTACAAAATGGGCAATTTCTATCGAAGTATCACGGTTTCGGACGAAAACTCATATGTTACAAAGGCATTTCATTTTTTTAACTTATTTCAACTTCAGACTTTTTGTGCGTCCAACATACACCATTCAAAGCCACATCATCAATTTTCAACCCTTTCTGACTTCATTTGCTATTTTTCATGCATTTACTGATTTTTTTAGCTAAATGACCCTGAAATTGAAAAGCAGTACAAATGAACTCTGAAAAGGTTGAAAGTAGGCATGGTATCATCATTTCACCCACATAGCATGTGCTAAAAAGTTGAGAGGGTTACGGCAAAAACTGGATGTACTTCGTGTACAAAATGGACAATCTCTTTCGAAGTATCACGGTTTCGGACGAAAATCATATGTTACAAAAGGCATTTCACTTCTTGACATGTAACTGCAGTGATATTCTAGATCAAAGACATCATCAGAATAGTTGTGGAGAGAAAGTCTTCACTTTTTCTTCGCGTGTGTCCCTTGCTTATTGCGCCGTAACCATGGATAATCTTCATCGTTTAACAGGGTGCTTGAGTCAGCCTTCACTTTGAAGGTAGGAATTTCATGAAACTTTTCATAATCTTCAGACATGTCTGTCTTGCCCTCCACTCCCACGATGTCTCTTTTCCCTGAAAGAACTATGTAGCGCTTTGGCTCATCGTATGATGTATTCGCTTCCTTATCTTTTCTATTTCTCGGTTTGGTAGACATGTCCTTCACATAGAAAACCTGCGCCACATAATTGGCTAGGACGAATGGTTCGTCTATGTACCCAAGATTGTTGAGATCCACTGTTGTCATTCCTTACTGCGGGTCTACCTGTACCCCGCCTCCTGACAGATTAACCCATTTGCACCGAACCAAAGAGACCTTAAAATCATGTCCATAGTCAAGTTCCCGTATGTCCACTATGTAACCATAATATGTGTCATTTCCCCTGTTGGTTGCTGCATCAAAGCGGACACCACTATTTTGGTTGGTGCTCTTTTGATCTTGGGCGATCGTGTAATGTATTCCCATTTATCTCGTACCCTTGGTAAGTCAATACAGTCGAAGATAGTCCCCTGGCCAACGAGTACAGCTCATCTCCAACAATGTTGTTACCCATGAGATGTGTTTGCAGCCAACTGCCGAAAGTCCTCATGTGTTCACATGTAATCCACTCGTCAGACTGCTCCGGGTGTTTGGAGCGCAGAAAATTCTTGTGTTCATTGACATACGGGGTCACCAAGGTAGAATTCTGGAGAACTATGTAGTGTGCTTGAGCCCAAGAATGCCCGTCCCTACATATTATTGAATCCGCTCCTAGCATGCCTTTTCCAGTCAGTCTCCCCTCATACCGCGATTGAGGGAGACCAATTGGCTTAAGGTCAGGAATAAAGTCAACACAAAACCCAATGACCTCCTCTGTTTGATGGCCCATGGAGATGCTTCCTTCTGGCCTAGCACGGTTATGAACATATTTCTTTAAGACCCCCATGAACCTCTCAAAGGGGAACATATTATGTAGAAATACAGGACCCAGAATGGCAATCTCGTCGACTAGCTGAACTAGGACGTGCGTCATGATATTGAAAAAGGATGGTGGGAACACCAGCTCGAAACTGACAAGACGTTGCACCAAATCATTCTTTAACCTTGGTAGGATTTGTGGATCAATTACCTTCTGAGAGATTGCACTGAGGAATGCACATAGCTTCATAATGGCTAATCGAATGTTTTCCGGTAGAAGCCTCCTCAATGCAACCAGAAGCAGTTGCGTCATAATCACGTGGCAGTCATGAGACTTTAGGTTCTCTGCCATATTTATTATTCCCTTTATATTCGACGAGAAGCCAGATGGGACCTTGATACTGAGCAGGCATTCAAAGAAGATTTCCTTCTCTTCTTTGGTAAGAGCGTAGCTGGCAGGACCTTCATACTGCTTTGGATGCATTCCGTCTTTTTCGTGCACACGTTGCTGGTCCTCCCGTGCCTCCGGTATATCTTTTGTCTTCCCATACATGCCCAAGAAGCCTAGCAGGTTCACGCAAAGATTCTTTGTCACATGCCTCACGTCGATTGCAAAGCGGACCTCTAGGTCTTTCCAATAGGGTAGGTCCCATAATATAGATTTCTTCTTCCACATGGGTGCGCGTCCCTCAGTGTCATTCGGAACAGATTGTCCGCCAGGACCCTTTCCATAGATTACTTGTAAATCCCTGACCATATCAAGTATGGCATCACAAGTACGGAGGGCGGGCTTCTTCCGGTGATCTGCCTCACCTTTGAAATGCTTGCCTTTCTTTTTTAAGAGATGGTTGGTCGAAAGAAATCGACGATGTCCCAGGTACACATTCTTCCTGCATTTGTCCAAATATATACTTTCGGTATCATCTAAACAGTGCGTGCATGCGTGGTATCCCTTGTTTGTCTGTCCTGAAAGGTTACTAAGAGCAGGCCAACCATTGATGGTTACAAACAGCAACGCATGTAGGTCAAATTAATCCTTTTTGTGCTCATCCCACACACGTACACCTTTTCCATTCCACAGCTGTAAAAGTTCTTCAACTAATGGCCTTAGGTACACATCAATGTCGTTGCCGGGTTGCTTAGGGCCTTGGATGAGCACTGGCATCGTAATGAACTTCCGCTTCATGCACAACCAAGGAGGAAGGTTATAGATACATAGAGTCACGGGCCAGGTGCTATGATTGCTGCTCTGCTCCCTAAAAGGATTAATGTCATCTGCACTTAAGCCAAACCATACGTTTCTTGCATCACCTGCAAAGTCCCCCCACCTTCTCTCGATTTTTCTCCACTGCGACCCGTCAGCGGGTGCTCTCAACTTCCCGTCTTTCTTACGGTCTTCTTTGTGTCATCGCATCAACTTGGCATGCTCTTTGTTTCTGAACAGACATTTCAGCCGTGGTATTATAGGAGCATACCACATCACCTTGGCAGGAACCCTCTTCCTGGGGCGCTCGCCCTCAACATCACCAAGGTTATCTTGTCTGATCTTATACCGCAATGCACCGCATACCGGGCATGCATTCAAATTCTCGTACTGCTCACCGCGGTAGAGGATGCAGTCATAAGGGCATGCATATATCTTCTGCACCTCTAATCCTAGAGGGCAGAGAACCTTCTTTGCTCCGTACGTACTGTCAGGCAATTCGTTATCCTTTGGAAGCTTCTTCTTCATTATTTTCAGTAACTTGTCAAATCCCTTGTCAGACAAACCATTCTCTGCCATCCATTCCAGCAATTCCAGTGTGGTACCGAGCTTTGTGTTGCCATCTTCGCAATTTGGGTACAACCATTTTTTGTGATCCTCTAACATGCGATCGAACTTCAACTTCTCCTTTTCACCCTCGCATTCTCTCTGTGCATCAACAATGACCCGGCGAAGATCATCAGCGAGCACATCGTCTGTTGCCTCTTCATCTTCAGCTTCCCCCATTGCAGTATCACCGTGTTCAGGGTACATAGGATGATAGTTGTCATCATCCTCTTCTTCTTCGTTGTCTTCCTTCATAACCCCTCTTTCTCCATGCTTGGTCGAAACATTATAGTGTGGCATGAAACCCTTCTCAAGCAGGTGGACGTGAAGGGTTTTCGACGAAGTGTAAGACTTCGTATTCCCACAGCCTGTACATGGATAACATATAAAACCATTCTGCTTGGTTTCCTCAGCCACTTCGAGAAAATTATGCAGGCCGTCAATGTAGTCGGAGGTGCATCGGTCACCGTACATCCATTGTCGGTTCATCTGCGTGCATTATATAATTAAGTATATCAAAAACCATTACAGAACATCATGAATAGAGAAGTGATGACCAAATCAATACAAGTTCATCATCACATTATAACCAAAGTATTGTAGTGATCAAATGTTATTACTGAAAAAAAAATACATAAAGTTCATACATAGTTCTCATTATCAACTATGTAAAACATTTAAATGCAACAACAAATGCGATCATAATCGTAACGAAGGTAACAATTGATCCAACAGGATAATGATACCAAGCATCATTATCAATGGCATATTTTCTAATCTTTCTAATCTTCAAGCGTATTGCATCCATCTGCATCTTGTGATCATCGACGACATCGGCAACAGGCAACTCCAATTTCATCTTCTCCTCTTCAATTCTTTTCAATTTTTCTTTCAAATAATTGTTTTCTTTTTCAACTAAATTTAACCTCTCGACAAGAGGGTCGGTTGGAATTTCTGGTTCACATACATTCTAGATAAAAACATCTATGTCACGTTGGTCGGCATAATTCTCATAAACACTAAATGAAACAAAAAGTTATAAAAGATAATATACCACATCCGAATCATAGACCGGACGAGAGCCGACGGGGGCGGATACCAAAACCATGGCACTATATAATAACAAACAATAATAAAAGTAAGAAAATTATGCAAGTAACTATATAACTCATAGAAAATGTAAGAATTTTTTTCTTTTAAAAAGAAGATAAGAACAAGAGGCTCACCACGGTGGTGCCGGCGTCGAGATCGGCACGGGCGATCGACGGCGGTGAGGACGGGGACGGGGACAATGGTGCACCGCCAAACCTAGACAAATCTTGGGGAAAATGGAGTTTGGAGGTCGAGCTTGGAGAGGAGAAAGCTTAAGTGTGACTCGGGTATTTCATCGAACACCTCATGTGCATAGGAGGTGGGAGCAGAGCAGCACACACCTCCCACACCGGCCGGCCAAAAAACAGAGGAATGAGCGGGCAGGGAAGAGCATATATATAGGCATCTCTTTAGTCCCGGTTCGTGGTTAGAACCGGGACAGAAGACACACATTTAGTCCCGGTTCCAGCCACCAACCGGGACTAATGGGGCTGCGCCAGGAGCGAGCAGGAGCGAGGCCCTTTAGTCTCGGTTGGTGTCTGGAACCGGGACCAAAGGGGTCAGACGAACCGGGACTGGTGCTTGCCGTGGCCCAGCCGGCGCACTGGCCTCACGAACCGGGACTAATGCACCCATTGGTCCCGGTTCGTAACAGAACCAGGATTGATGCTTTTTTCTGGCCTGGACCGAAGCCCTGTTTTCTACTAGTGTAGCCTCTGTCGAGAACTACGCCCCAGGTCGGATTGTGACCTTTGGCGATCTCTAATACACCACGGATTCCCGTGGTGAACTTTTTCCGGCCATTGTGGTTTTCGGCCTAGTTTCCCTCATAAACCGAGCTACTCTATATTCCTTTTTCTATCTTAATGAAATCGGTAGAGCTCTTGCTTGCATCGTAAAAAAAACATAAAGGGGCACAGAGACAACACACAACCTATTATTTGTAACTTTTAAACTTCTTTGGTTGAACATATAGACAACTTCTCAACAGCAGAAATATACTGATCCCGATCAAATATAAAGCTTCTGGATGGATGACTAGTAGCTTTTAAACTTCCATATGGTTAGGCAGCTTAGGCCCAAAGGGAGTTTCCAAGAGCAACAGGGCTTTCAACAGGTAACTGATACCAGATTAGAGAAAATACCTGGATTTCTCTTGATCCCAAGGCTCTGCCAATAGTAGTTGCAGTCAAGTCGCTACCACCCCTTGCACAAGTATTGACGGCATACGATTCCCATTCCTGAAATTTCACACGCATTTTCACCATTTCCCTCCCAGGTTTCACTTGCTGATTTGACTAAATATAAATTTTGAGCTAATGCTTCGATTCTAATGGTATTTATTTTTAATTGGTTTGGCCTACAAAATGTCTACTGTTTGATATCTCAAATAAGCAAAAAACAAAGGAGGGGTACATATAAGCAAAGCTCCAAAATTGTCAACCATATTCCTAAAATCTCAGAAGAAACACTATTCCCATAAATGCCAAAATTGTAAGTTCACATTTCCAGTCTATTAGTAACTTTCCTATGGTACATACGTAGCAAGATGCTGATATACTTTTCTGGAAATCTTCAACCTAATTGACTATCTTTCATGTGCATACATTAACTTTGAGACAATATGAAAAGGATGATCAGGAAAAGGTTCTAGAATCTAGATAAAACAAATACCAAAAACAAAGGTTTAGGCAAGGAACTAATATGTATTGCGTTATCTAGAAGTATATACCTGTTGTGCAGCTTCCCCAAGTTTATTTAAGTAAGCAGAAAAAGATTCTTGTAGACATTCGTTGGCCAAAGGAAACAAGGTAATCTCGTGTCTTCGAAGTCAGCTCTTTCATAGTAGCAATGCTCATAAAAATGCTTTCCAACTCAATCAATGAATCTGTTTAGTTTAACATTGAGAAAGACAATGTTAGTGCTAGAAAAGGATACTTTCGAAAAAAGGCAAAGGAAGCGAAGTGCTGAATTAGCCCCGGCATGGCAAATCAACATCCTTTTCACATGTAGAATAAAAAACATCATAACAAAAAGTATCACCTGCCCTGTCACCGGCCATCATTTCATCCAGTGTGAGATGATTGACCACGAATCAACCGAACAGCTAGACATCACTATGTGGACCATGGTTTTGGGTACCGCCCGAGAAAACCGGTTACCGGGCGGTTACCGCGTTTCCCAGTACCCCACGAGAAATCAACTTCCCAAGCGAAAAATTCCGAAATTTTGAATTTGCATGAATTTTGAATGGATTTTTGATGAATTTTGTTCGGATTCAAAAAAATTCAAAATAATTCGTCCGAAATTTGCTCGGAATTTCGCGGTAACCGTGGTAACCGAGTTTCTCGGTGACCCACGAGAAAAAAGTGCCCCTCGGTAGCCAAAACCTTGATGTGGACAACCAATTTGATCAACTTATAATCATGACCTTCTTCTGATCAGCTTTTATAGTGAGGTCAGCGCGTTGGTGCAGTTGCCTGCAAGCTGCAGTTGCAAGAGACTAGCAAGATTCATCCCGTGGTGCACGTATATCGCAGTTGAAGCGTGCAATCGGCGTTGACGTTCCCATTGCCGGTCTCCTTCCATCTGACGATGCAGTCCTTGAAGCCCTGCACGTGCCCTACCACATCCTCAACGACAAGTACCCGGAGACCAAAGGTGCGTCAAGATGTTTGCGTGTGCAGTGGGATGGGCTTCCTCCATCGTTGTAAGAATGTCACGACTGATGACGAGGACCCGCGCAAGACGGGAAGCAGCGATATGGAGGGCCCAGCCGTCAGCGAGGAGGAGTAAGATCAGTGGTAACGCACGGAAGGAGGAATGACCAAATCCATATTGCATTCCCTTCTTGTTAAAAGGGCCAAGAGACCTCGATTGTAAGGTATCGAAGAAGACAAAACATAATTGAATCGGAGAGAAGCTGTTCTTCCTCCTGGCTATCTCCATTCCTCTCCTCTTACGTGCTCCATTTCCCCTTTCTTCCTCCTCGAAACTAGGCTAGATCGGATACGCTACAAACAGTAAGAGTGGCGCGGGCAGGAATAGTTTTTAGGTGTGGCAAAGGTTAAATGTGTATGCGGCTTAGCTCAAATCTTCAAAGATATACTGTATAAACTAAGTATATACATCAAAATTTGGGCATGGCAGACGCCTAGTATTGTCAGGTTGCTGGCTCCGCCACTCTGAAAGAGAGAGGGTGGAAATGTGGCATGTCATGGTAATCCGATTTGGACCAGGGAATTAAATAGTGCAACTATAAAACGGGTTCGTATGAGACGCCCGTTAATGGGTTCATATCAAGATACAGGGAAGGGACAATACGGCCACTATAATTAACGGTTGAACAGTGCAACTATAAAGCGGATTCTTATGGGACGCCCATCGATGGATTCATATATCAACTTACAAGGGAAGGGAGAATAATTTAAAATGTTCAGTCCTCGTTTTCCCCTCTTGTGAACAGTAAGGAGAGGAGAACCAGGGCGAACTCCGGGAGGGTGGGGGAACCCCGGCTCTCTGCTTAGGCGTGTACATAGGGCGTGGATAGTTCGGTTTCTTGCCGGCGACGCTATGGAGGTGGCGATGGTGCCGGAGAGAATAAAGTTGCCGTGGCTCCTTCCCCTCTACGCCGTCGTCCTTTGGGACCTCGTCGGGGAGCCTGCGGCTTTGGGTGCTCCTGGGTCGACGGTTCCGGTGAGATTTTGTTCCCTGTGGGTGGTCGGCAAGGCAGTGATGCTGCCTGCTCGTGTTGGGGATCCCGTCCTTCGGCCCTGTCGCCGTCGTATCGTCGTGTCCTTCAGCGGCGATATGGGGCTTGTGAGGTGGTGTGTAGGAGGTGGCTGCGCCAGATCTTCCCCTCTTCTGCTCTCCAGCGGGGGAGGCGACTGGGCGTCGGTGGTGTTTCATCTCTCTGCTTCCTCGTCGCGCGGGCCTGCCATAGCCGAGGCTGACGACTTCCCGTCTGCGAGATACCGGTTGCTGATTCCAAGGTCAAGCCGTCGCTGGCGACGGCGCGTCCTCAACCCGTGTCGGGGTGTGTAGTGTGGCGGGCCTCCAGGGACCCGTTTGTAATATTTGAGTTTTCTAGGGTGCTTTGTATCTCTGACTCCTGCTAATAGATTTGGGGTGCTTTTCAAAAAGAAAAAACTTACAAGGGAAGGGAAGCACAAAATACAGATAAGCCCGAAGGGGCACGCACACCACTCCTCGTTGAAGAGCCACGCGTAGTCAAACCGCTTGATGATTGCTTGCTTCAACTAATGGAGATGCTTCCACGTGTCGCTTAGGTCGATCAGGAACGGAGCCGAAAATCGGAGGTAGGGGGAGCTAGAGCTATAAGCATCAGAAGTTCGAAACCATATAAGACATAGTATATCATTAGAAAATATTGTGAATATTGTTCGCTTCCTTTTGATGTCAACACTAGCACAAGTGGACAATCAAATATTCCCTAATTAATCTTTGATATTTCTAGTTTCTACAAGTTTATTACTACTATATTTTTAAAGGTACAAATTAATCTAATATTGAGAAATGTGCTAGGGCAAACTGGCAAGATAATGAGAATCAGAAACGGATGTAAGCTTCCTAAAAAAAAAAACCTGTTACCATGTTTCCGCTCATGTCGTGCGGCCGTGCAAGTGCAACTGTGGATCCATCCAGGATAGGCGCTAAGAGCAACTCCAACGCATGGACCCATTTTGTCCATCTGTGTCCACGCGGTAAAAGAAAATTGCCCAACGCATGGACCCTTTTTCATTTTATGTGCATTTTGTGTTCGATCGGACCCATTTTAGTCTTAAGTTTGGGACTGATTTGGGTCGAAGGCGGACACAAAGCGGACGTTTTCTGTGTCCTCCTTGTCCGCCTCTGTCCGCTGCATGTCTCGCGTGGCCCACCTGCCATCCACTCACACAATGTTTTTTCTCTCTCCCCTCTCTCGCGCCCAGCCATGCCGCAGGTGCCGCCACGCCGCCGCGCTCGCCCTGCCGCGGGCAGTACGAGCATCCACGCGAGCTAGCTAGCTCCGCTGGATGGCATGGCGCATGGCGTCTCACGCGAGCTAGCTAGCTAGCTTCGCTGGTGCCGGCCCGTGCATGGCGCCCCACGCGAGCTAGCTAGCTAGCTTCGCTGCATGGCCTCGAGCCACTCGCATGGGCTCCTGCACTTCTGTCACCGGCACCACACGCCCCGCTCGCCACGCAGCAGGAGCTCGCGCGCCCAGCCTCGCCCCGCCACGCAGAGCGGCCGCCTCGCGGCGCTCGCGCGCCCGGCCTCACCCCGCCACGCAGAGCAGCCGCCTCGGCCACCTCGCCGCGAGAGCGCCCGACCCGGCCTCGCCCTGCCACGCAGCCGCAGGAGCTCGCCATGGCCTCGCCCCGCCACGCAGAGCGGCCGCCTCGCCGCTCACGCGCCCGTCCCGGCCTCGCTCCGCCACGCAGCAGCAGGAGCTCGCGCGCCCGGCCCGGCCTCACCCCGCCACGAAGCAGCAGGAGCTCGCCATGGCTCGGAAGCTCGCGCGCCCGGCCGCCTCGGCCGCCTCGCCTCGCCCAGCCGCGCCCGGCCTCGCCTCGTCCGGCCTCTCCGCGCCATGTTCACCGCGCCCGGCCTCTCCGCGCCGCGCTCGCCGTGCCTGCTACGTGTTTGACAAAATGTCAGGGCGGACATGTCCAAAAATGCATCCGCTACCATTGCGCGCACCGGCCGACCCAAACAAAAAAGCAGATAAACCCATCCGCTCGGCCGACCCAAACGGACAAAAAAAGGCGTCCGTTTGGGTTGCTGCGTTGAAGTTGCTCTAAAGCCAAGCTGGCAGGGATGTAGAGAAGGCAACGGAGACGATGAGGTCCAAAAGGAAGGAAATATTTTTTTTTAGGGTAGGAGGGGATTATTTAGAGGGTCGACAACCATGGAGCGGATCAAGTAGTTTCCATGACCGAGAGCAGAGACGACAAGTTCAACCCAAGACAAGACAACGTGGAGAAGTTGATATACAGGAGGGAGGGCGGCGCCGAGCTAGAGAACCCGACGGAGGGGAAGATGAGAGGAGATCGGAGCAAAGAATGAAAGAGGAAAGAGAAAGAAGGGATGGGATACGGAAGTTCTTGAAACTGACGTGCACTCAACTTTTCAGAACACGCATTCATTTTGCAGGATTGCTAAAACTCAGCTAGTAGGGCGGGCGTCCCTGCGGGAGGGGATGCTGATACTCTGGCGGCTCAGCCCGAGGAGGGGGGTCAGGCAACAGGGGTAGCTCCCTCTCCCTCGCCTTGCCGGGGCAAGGTGAGGCGCGTGGCAAAGGCGATCACCTCGAGGGGTGTCCGTCTCCGCAATCGCGTGATTTAGATGCGAGCCCTATTCGGAATATTCATGGCTTCGGCCACGCTGGGCGGAGAACCCAGCTGAAGGAATACATGCGCAAGGAGGACATAGATATTGTAGGTTTACAGGAAACGATCAAGGCGGAGTTCCGCTTTCACAGACTGTTATCTATCGATCCTTTAGAAAGCTTTGAATGGCAGCATGTTCCTGCGGTAGGGCACTCGGGTGGCATGCTCATGGGCCTTTGCCGTTCTGTGTATGATCTGCTAGCCTGGGATGTGGGCAATTTTTTTATTGCGGCGCACTTCCGCATTCTAGCATCGCTCCGTGAGCTAGTAGTGATTCAGGTTTACGGCCCTGCCGATCACTCGAGATCGGCGGAGTTCTTGGGAGAACTCCACGCTAAGGTCACTGCGGTGACCGCGGCTGCGATCCCTGTCCTAGTAGGAGGGGATTTCAATCTGATCCGCTCGGGAGCGGACAAAAACAACAGCAATATTAACTGGCCGCGGGTGGCCATGTTTAATACTGCCATCGCCTCAATGGCCCTTAGGGAAGTGGCGAGGTCGGGCACAAGATTTACATGGACAAACAAACAACTAGACCCGGTCCGCTCGGTGCTGGACCGGGTGTTCATGTCTCCGGAGTGGGAGATTCTTTATCCCCTATGCTCTTTAGTGGCGGAAACCCGCATTGGGTCCGACCATGTTCCTTTGGTGTACGCCTCTGGGGAGGACCGACTCCGTCGAAGCCCACGTTTCTTCTTCGAGACGGCCTGGCTGGAAATGCCAGGGTTTGTGGACGTCTTCACGGAGAGATGGTGGTCGTGCGTACACCAGGTAGGGCCTCAGAGGGGTCCGATGGAGTTCTGGAATGCGCTAGGGGGCCGTCTCCGAGCAAGCCTCAAGGGATGGGGCGCAAACCAAGGGCGGAACGATAAAGCTCTTAAGGCGGCGATCATCGAGGAGATAGCGCGGATCGACGCTGAGGCAGATGCGCGAATCTTCTCTGAGCAGGAATGGGCCCATCGTTACGCCCTCGAGGGGCAGGTCGAGGCTTTGCTGCGTGCGGAGGAAGAGTATTGGCGACGCCGCGGTGGCCTGAAATGGACACTTAAAGGCGATGCCAATACTAAGTACTTCCAAGCTTATGCCAACGGACGACGTAGGAAGTGTGCGATCCTCAGGTTGCAGTCAGAACAGGGGTTGCTGCTGCGACAGGAGGAGATTACACGCCACATCTACGATTTCTACATTAACTTAATGGGGTCCTACGAGGAACAGTGAGCTGGCCTTCGCGCTGACGTGTGGAAGGCCTCTCAACGGGTCCTGGACCAGGAGAATGACGAGCTGGGGCTCGCCTTCCTCCCTAAGGAAATCGATGATGCCCTAATGGGCATGAAATCGGACATGGCACCGGGTCCGGACGGATGGCCGGTGGCTATGTTCAAGCGATTCTGGCCTCTCCTTAGAGGCCCGATTTTTGAGGTTTGCAACGGGTTCATGCGTGGGACGGTCGACATCTCTCGCCTAAACTTTGGTGTCCTCTCGCTCATCCCTAAGGTCCCTGGTGCCGACAACATTAGGCAATTCCGTCCTATAGCGCTCATTAACGTTCCATTTAAAATCTGCGCGAAGGCGTGTTCGACGCGTCTAGGCCCGGTAGCGCACCGTACGATTAACCGCAATCAATCCGCGTTCATTCGCGGCCGCACCATACTTTTAACTAAATTTGACTCATCTCCAGTCCCATCTTTATCAAGATGTACATTAGAAAACAAAGATTCAATAGGAGTCACATCAATCACTTTAAGATCTCCATCATTATTCTCACGAAAACTAGAAGAACACGCTTTCATAAACCAATCTTTTTTAGCACGCATCTTAGCGGTTCTTTCTTTGCACTCATCAATGAAAATTCTCATGGCTTTGAGAGACTCATTGATATCATGCTTAGGTGGAATAGATCTAAATTTCAAAGAATCAACATCAAGAGAAATTCTATCCACGTTCCTAGCCAAATTATCAATCTTAAGCAATTTTTCTTCAATCAAAGAATTGAAATTCTTTTGCGAACTTATAAATTCTTTAACACTATTCTCAAATTCAGAGAGCATCATATTATAATTTTCATAAGCATTGTTGTAGGAATTACCATAATTATTAGAGGAATTACTAGGAAAGGGCCTAGTATTAAAATTACCTCTATACGCGTTATTACCAAAATTGTTCCTACCAACAAAATTCACATCCATAGATTCATTATTGTTTTCAATCAAAGTAGACAAAGACATATCATTAGGATCAATAGGAGCACTCTTACTAGCAAATAATTTCATAAGCTCATCCATCTTTCCACTCAAAACATTAATCTCTTCAATTGCATGCACTTTTTTACTAATGGAAGATCTTTCAGTATGCCATTGAGAATAATTAACCATAATATTATCTAGAAGTTTAGTAGCTTCTCCTAAAGTAATTTCCATAAAAGTGCCTCCCGCGGCCGAATCTAAAAGATTTTTAGAAGCAAAATTCAATCCGGCATAAATTTTTTCTATAATCATCCACAAATTCAAATCATGAGTAGGGCAATTTCGTATCATCAATTTCATTCTCTTCCAAAATTGTGCAACATGTTCATGATCAAGTTGTTTAAAATTCATAATATCGTTCCTAAGGGAGATGATCTTAGCGGGAGGAAAATACTTGGAAATAAAAGCATCTTTACACTTATTCCATGAATCAATACTATTTTTAGGCAAAAATGAAAACCAAGTTTTACCACGATCTCAAAGTGAGAACGGAAATAGTTTCAATTTAACAATATCATTATCCATATCTTTTTTTCTTTTGCATATCATACAAATCAATGAAATTATTAAGATGGGATGCGGCATCTTCATTGGGAAGGCCGAAAAATTGATTTTTCATAACAAGATTCAGCAAAGCGGTATTAATTTCACAAGATTCCGCATTAACATCGGGAGCAATCGGAGTACTAATAAAATCATTATTATTGGTGTTAGAAAATCACACAATTTGGTATTATCTTGAGCCATCGCGACAAAGTAAGCAATCCAACACACGAGCACACAAAAAGCAAACGAAGAAGACGAATGAAAGAGGGGCGAAGAAAAGGCGAATCTTTTCAAAAATCGTTTTAGAAGTGGGGGAGAGGAAAACGAGAGGCGAATGGTGAATAATGTAATGCGAGGGATGACAGTTTATGATGGGTACTTGGTATGTCTCGGCTTGGCGTAGATCTCCCCGGCAACGGCGCCAGAAATTCTTCCTGCTACCTCTTGAGCTTGCGTTGGTTTTTCCCTTGAAGAGGAAAGGGTGATGCAGCAAAGTAGAGTAAGTATTTCCCTCAGCTTTTGAGAACCAAGGTATCAATACAGTAGGAGACAACGCGCAGGCCACCGAATACCTACACAAACAAACACCAACTTGCACCCAACGCGATAAAGGGGTTGTCAATCCCTTCACGGTTATTTGCAAAGTGAGATATGATATAGATGGATAAACGGTAAAGTAATGTTTTTGGTATTTTTGGTTTATGAAACAGAAAGTAAAAGATTCCAAAGAAAGTAAATAGAAAACTAGAATTGTAGATCGGAAACTTATATGATGGAAAATAGACCCGGGGGCCATAGGGTCCACTAGAGGCTTCTCTCAAGATAGAAAATATTACGGTGGGTGAACAAATTACTGCCGAGCAATTGATAGAAAAGCGGAAAGTTATGACGATATCTAAGGCAATGATCATGAATATAGGCAACACGTCCGTATCAAGTAGACCGACTCCTGTCTGCATCTACTATTATTACTCCACACATCGACCGACTCCTGCCTGCATCTAGAGTATTAAGTTCATAAGAACAGAGTAACGCATTAAGTAAGATGACATGATGTAGCGGGATAAACTCAAGCAATATGATGAAAACCCCATCTTGTTATCCTCGATGGCAACAATACAATACGTGCCTTGCTGCCCCTACTGTCACTGGGAAAGGACACCGCAAGATTGAACCCAAAGCTAAGCACTTCTCCCATTGCAAGAAAAACCAATCTAGTTGGCCAAACCAAATCGATAGTTCGAAGATACTGGCAAATATATCAAATCATGCATAAAAGAATTCAGAGAAGATTAAAATAATATTTATAGATAAGCTGATCATAAATCCACAATTCATCGGATCTCGGCAAACACACCTCAAAAAAGTATTACATCGAATAGATCTCCAAGAACATCGAGGAGAACTTTGTATTGAGAATCAAAGAGAGAGAAGAAGCCATCTAGCTACTAGCTATGGACCCGTAGGTCTGTGGTAAACTACTCACGCTTCATCGGAGAGGCAATGGTGTTGATGTAGAAGCCCTCCGTGATCGAATCCCCCTCCGGCAGGACGCCGAAAAAAGCCCCTAGATGGGATCTCACGGGTACAGAAGGTTGCGGCAGTGGAAAAGTGGTTTCGTGGCTCTCCTGGTAGGTTTTGGGATATTTGAGAATATATAGGCAGAAGAAATACGTCGGTGGATTCACGAGGGGCCCACAAGGGTGGGGGGCGCGCCCTACCCCCCTGGGCGCGCCTCCCGACCTTGTGGCCGCCTCGTGGCTTTCCTGACGTGCACTCCAAGCCCTCTGGATGTCTTCTGGTCCAAAGAAAATCATCGCGAAAGTTTCATTCCGTTTGGACTCCGTTTGGTATTCCTTTTCTGCGAAACTCTAAAACAAGGCAAAAACAGGAACTGGCACTGGGCTCTAGGTTAATAGGTTAGTCCCAAAAATCATATAAAATAGCATATTAATGTATATAAAACATGCAAAACAGATAATATAATAGTATGGAATAATAAAAAATTATAGATATGTTGGAGACGTATCATTCTCCTAAAGCTAGAATTCGAGAAGGCATACGACCGGGTAAATTGGGATTTCCTGCGTCAGGTGCTTCTTAGCCGTGGTTTTTCTGCTGTTTGGGTACACCGAGTGATGCAGCTGGTCTCGGGAGACCAGACCGCGATCTCGGTGAACGGAGAAGTAGGGCACTTCTTCCGGAACAAACGCGGGCTCAGACAGGGCGACCCAATGTCCCCGCTTCTGTTCAACTTTGTGGTGGATGCACTGTCCGCTATGCTTCGGAAAGCGTCAGCTGCAGGCCATATCAAAGGGGTGGTGGGCCACCTTATTCCAGGGGGAGTAACCCACCTGTAGTACGCGGACGATACGCTACTGTTGTTTCAGCCTGACCAACATAGCATTGCTACGGTCAAAGCGATTCTCCTTAGTTTTAAGCTCATGTCCGGGCTTAAGATCAACTTTCACAAATGTGAAGTGCTCTCCATGGGTGTAGAGTCGGAGGAGGGCAAGCGCATAGCTGACTTGCTTAATTGTAAAGTTGGGAAGTTTCCGTTCACCTATCTCGGACTCCCGGTTGACACCAAGCGCCCCACAATAGAGGATTGGGAACCTCTTTGTGCTATGGTGAGGGGAAGGGTTTGCCCTTGGAGGGGGAAATTCCTATCGAAAGCGGCTCAGCTCGTCCTCACGAACTCGAGTCTCTCCTTCCTCCCCATGTTTGCGATGGGCCTCTTTCTGCTTGCGGAGGGGGTACACGCCAAGATGGACACACCCCGATCTAAGTTCTTTTGGGAAGGAATGGGCCCTAACCGCAAATATCACATGGTCAAATGGGCGTGGGTGTGTAGACCCAAAGCCTTGGGGGGCCTGGGGATCACCAACACCCGGATCCTTAACATTGCTCTTATGTGTAAGTGGATCTGGAAAATTGCCCAGGGGGCAACTGGGCTGTGGGTTGATCTTTCGCGGGCGAAATATTTCCCTAACAGAAATTTCTTTGAAGGGATGCAGCGGGGCTCCCCCTTCTGGAATGACCTTCAGGCGATCAAACCTGCCTTTGCTATGGGGGCTAAATTCATTATTGGGAATGGCCGGTCCGCCCATTTTTGGACAGATCACTGGATCGGCTCCCAACCTCTCTGGGCCGAATTTCGAGACCTATATGCCATTGCTGTCGACCCAGCAATGGTGGTGGCGAATGCGCTGGCTTCGACCCCGCCGGAGATCCACTTCAAGCAGGAACTTAACGGTGAAGAGCAGTCGAGCCTCGCGGCTCTACTGGGCATGATTGGCTCGGTTGGTTTATCGGAACAACCTGACACGGTGACTTGGGCGCTCACTGGTTCGGGCAAGTTCATGATTAAATCCCTCTACCATGAATTGTGTCAAGGGCCGACGCAGCTAGTGGTCAAAGGGTTGTGGAAGGCGCGGCTGCCATTGAAGATTAAGCTCTTGCTATGGCAACTGTTTCGCAACAAACTGCCCACCTCCCTAAACGTAGCCAAACGCAATGGCCCGGCCACCGGCCCTTGCGCGCTATGTGGTGCACCCGAAGACGCTAATCATGTTTTCGTCCGGTGCCTACTCGCGAGGTTTGCGTGGAGCGCGGTACGTACCGCGGCGGGTGTTCAGTGGGACCCAAGATCTTCGATGGAGCTAGTTCACTTATTAGACTCGATCCAGGGGCAAGGAAAGCGTGTAATGTGGAGCTGTGCAGGGGCACTTCTCTCGGCTTTGTGGCTAACTAGAAACAAGATTACCATTGAGGGATGTTTTCCATCCCATCCGGCTAATATCATCTACAAATGCAACTTGTTCTTGCAGTAGTGGAGTCCGTTGGGGAGGCGCAAGGATGCTGAGCTGCTCAAATTCGCCCAAGACCGTTTGCTGCAAGTTTATGTGATGGCTAGGGAGCCGATGACCATGGCTTAGGGCGTGGTTTCTTTTGTCTCATGGCGAGCATGCGCGCTCTGTAAGGGCTTTGGCCTTGTAAGTCTGCTCGCGGCCTCTTCGGGCATGGTAACTTACGACGCTCTCATGCTTACGCTGGCCTGGATGGCTTTTGGTGCTGTAATCTAACTTATGTTTTGGTACGCTGCCTGTTGTGGGCTTTATTTAGTTAAAGCCGGACGCATCTGGCATCTTCATTCTAAAAAAAACTCAGCTAGCTGAGATTTAATTCGGTCTCATTCACTTTTTCAACCGTTGGATTGAAAGCGCTATTATTGTGCGAGATGGGCAGACCGCGGCTCTTCGTGTTGTCGTGCGAACAGTGCAGGCCCGTGGCCCATGTTAAGGAGCGCCTGGAGCAGCAGCCTTTTTAGGTGGCTTTTTCTGTCTTTTTATAATTAGAGAAGCTAAGCTTGTTTCCCCGTTCGATGCCACCAAAGCCTCATTATTGCATTTTTTATTCCTCTTTTCTTGTCTTGGGCAGCTGCTATTCTGTTTCTTTTTCCAAAGAGGTCTTTTTTCATTGTTTGAACGTATACAAATTTTAGCAGTTCTTTTCTATGGTAAAATAATAGTTTTAGATATTTTGGCACAATTTTGAATAGTTGTTTTACCGTTGCAGTTGCACGTCTACTATTAGACATGCAACTGCATGTGTTGTAACTCGATTGTAACTGGGGTCAGGAGGAGGTTTGTTGGGCTAGCTGCATGTCCACCACTAGAGATGCAACTGCAAACCTTGCAATCCGACTGCAACTTCATCTGGGGTTGGAACGAGGGTTGTCGTGTCGGGCCGGACATGTCCACCACTAAACATGTAACTGCAACCGTTGTAACCCGACCGCAACTGCACGAGACACACATCAACTGCAACTGGGGTCGAGGAGGGGGGCTTTCGAGGCAAGTTGCATGTCGAACAATAGATATGCAATTGCAAGTGTTCTAACCCGACCGCAACTGCATGGACACAAATCGTTTGTAACTGGCATCGAGAAGGGGATTGTCAGGCCAGTTGCATGTCCATCAATAGACATACAACTGCAAGTCTTATAACCAGATTGCAACTGCATGTGCACAAAAGCGAATGCAACTGGGTCAAAAGGGGAGTTGGTCGATGTCAATTGCATGTCTACCACTAGACATGCAACTACATGTGTTGTAACCCGGCTACAACTGCACGGGCACAACGCGACTGCAACTGAGGTCGAAAGAGGGTTTGTCGGGTCAATTGCATGTCCAGTACTAGACATGCAACTGCAAGTGTTGTAACCTGACTGCAACTGCACTAGGTACAAAGTGACTGCAACTAGGGGTGAGAAAGGGTTGTCGGGCTAGTTGCATGTCCATCACCAGGCATGCAACCGCAAGTTTTGTCCATCACCAGACGAACTAAAAAAAAGACCATAGCACTCAACTGGCCCAAAATCATAGACAAATTGAAAAAACTAAAACCAACAACCAGCCCATTGGCCCATGGAAACAAGAAACAACTTTCTTTTTTTTTGAACAAGGAAAGGCGCACAAGGCGCCAATATATTCAGCTCAGTAGCAGAATACAGCATGTAGTACAAAGCCCTGTAGAGATAAAGTAGAGAGGATAGAAGTTACAGGGCAGAGCATATTCCTGTGAGCTGAACCGAAGCAGCTAAAGACAGGTTCAGTAGCACTACTAAGAACCTGGTGAGCATCATTGTGAGCAATACCATTTATCTTCCTAGAAATGTGAAAAACCTGCGAATGGAGACCGTCTGTAGTCCTGAAGAAGTCTGCAAGCGATGCTCTGATCTCCCACGGAGTGTAATCAGCAGCAACACTTCTTGTCGCAGCCACCTTTGCTAGAGAGATGTCCGTCAGGAAAGTTGGCTGAGCCACCTGTAAGAAGTGAGAAATCTTGGCAGCAAGAAGGAGAGCCAGCGCTTGAGCTTGAAGGGGCGAAGTTGTGATCGGAGCTGAGGCCTGGACCTGAACATCGATATTCCTGTGGTCTTGTAAGAAATTGAGATAGACACCAATGCATGTGGCGACTCTGCCTTTTGGTAAACCTGGAACTTTTGAACACCTAAAAGAAGCATCAGAATAAATCTTAGCACCATCAACAAGAAGATCCGATTTAAGAGTGCATCCCTGCGGCGGCAACCTAATAGTACTATCAGGTTAATGAGAATTAGTATTGACATTGCGATCATCCAGGGAATCCACCAGCAACTTTTCTTGATCGTCCAAAGCTAATGCAGCCATGTGCACCTGATGTGGGAGTGGGCGCCTCCTATCAAAAAGATAATCACATCTGGACTTCCATATGCACCATAGAAAATTAAAAATATTGGGTATAGTTGCAAATGGATGGTCCATATTAAGCAGGTCTAGTATAACATTTTGCATAGAAAGGTGATTTTCAGTTAAAAAATCACTTCTAAGATACCAAGGATGGGCAAACCATGCTGCTCTAGCAAAGTCACAAAGGAAAAAAAGATGCATTTCATTTTCATCTTGAGCACAATGGCAACACTGTCTCGAAATGTGGACGAAAAAACGACTAGCTCTCAAACCTGTTGGAAGGGCCTTGCGAAGCAACCTCCAGGCAAAAGTCTGGACTCTTGGGGCCATCAGTTTGTGCTTCCAAACTTGTTTTATAAGAGCTTTAACCTGGTGAGAAATCTGGAATGGCCTATTCCTTTGTTGTGCTTGAATATCCTGCAAACATAACTTATAAGTAGACTTTGAGCTGCACTTTCCATTAGGGGTAAGATCCCAAACAAGAATATCTGGGCAATTGTCCTGTATGATGGTAGTGTGAATGATTGCAGACGCCGTGGGCTCCTCAAAAAGAGAATAAATAAGATCATTGTTCCAAGCTTTTTGCCCCGGCAACCAAAGGTCGCTAACTCGAGTAGGATAGATGAAACCAGCAGGTTGGACAATAAGGTGATAATGAATATTGGTCCTGGCCGAGCACCAAGGAGTACTCCAAATGGAAATGTTGCCTTGGGTGATGTGGTATAAGCAATGAGCTTTGAGCTTGGGAAGCATTCTAAGAATGGATGACCAGAAAGCAGACTTGGGAGGGTTAGGAGTAGCAGTCCAGATGGAAGTTTCCGGAAAATACTTAGACTTGAGCACAAGATACAAATGTGAGTTGGGAGAATTAGCAAGCCTCCAAGCAGAGGCAAGAATAAGACCTTGGTTCACAGCTTGAAGATTTCTTATACCCAAACCTCCATCTTGCTTAGAAGTACAGATGTCCTTCCAAGCCCTAAGGCAAGGACCTTTGGAAGAACTGTCCTCCTTAATGCATGTCCACCAAAAGGTTCTGATATTAGAACTGAGTTTGGTAATAAATTTTTTGGTGAACAATATATTTGACATGTAATAGACCGGAATGGAAGAAAAAACAGATCTTATAAGCTCCAATCTAGCAGCATGGGAAAGCATGTTAGCCTTATATCTTGGAAGTTTAGCCAAAAATTTGTCCAGCACAAAGTAGTAGGCAGTAGTTCTGTTCTTAGCTGGGAGAATAAGAGTGTGACCAAGGTGCATAAAATTTTCATCCATGGTAGGAACAGGGAAAATGGTTTTAATGCTAGAAATAACACCCTGGTTAACATGAGAGCTAAACAGAATTGCAGATTTACTCCAATTAGGGGTCTGACCTAAAACATCACAGAAATGGTGGAGAACCTGACGAATGGCTTGGGCTTCCTGCATACATGCTTTTCCACAAACAAGAAGATCATCTGCAAAGAGCAAGGAATGCACAGGAGGGCAGTTTGGCCCAAGAACAATACCCTCAAGGTTGTTAGCGGCCATAACATCATTGAGAGCAAGAAAAAGTTCATTAATCGCCAGCATAAACAAATAAGGAGAAAGAGGGCAACCTTGTCTGATACTACGTTGACTTTTAAATTTATGAGAGACTTGCCCATTAATGATGACGGAGAAAACAGGTGAAGAGATGCAAGCATAAATTAAGTTGATGAAATGAGCATGCAACCCTTTGCGAGATAGAGCAGAAATAATGAAGTTCCATTCAATATGATCAAAAGCTTTTGCAAGATCAATCTTAAGCATGAAGGCACGATGTTTCCAAGTTTTAAGAGCAAAAGAATGAGTAATTTCCTGCGCAATGATGATATTATCGCTAATTCTATGACCTTCAATGAAAGCTTGCTGAGTGGGTTCGATATAATCAGGCATGTGAGGTTTAAGTCTATTCGCCAAGGATTTAGCAATGATCTTGTAAATGACATTACAAAGACTAATAGGCCTGAAATCGGTACGAACTTGCGGAACAAGTTTTTTAGGAATGAGAGCAATGTTCGTGTCAATAATATGAGGAGGTAAAATACCTGATTGGTAAAAGTTGGTTACCAATGTAGTGACATCATCACCAATCCAGTCCCAAGTAGCGAGATAAAACTCTACATTGAAACCATCTGGTCCAGGCGATGCGTTTAGCTTCATTTCTTTCAGAATCTGCAAGATTTCTTGTTTGTCTGGCATGGAATAAGTGAAGTCATTAGATTCAACAAGCAGCTCAGTGGCTAGGAAAGGTCTGCCAACATTAGAATTTGGTGAGGAAAAAATGTATCGAAACTAGTTAACAAAGGTGTTGGCAATTTGTGTGGGCTTAAAATGGATAACATCATACTCATCTTTGATGGATACAATGGTGTTTCTTTTCCTCCTTTCGAGAACAGCTTGATGAAAGAAACGAGTATTTCTATCCCCACCTTTAGCAAAGTGTTTCTTGGCTATTTGCTTGTAAAACTGATTGAGTTTTGAGAGGTTTTGCTCATACTTGATTGTAAGAGAATGTTCCAGATGACGATCTTGTTGGTGAAGCGGCTTGAGTTGAATTTGGTTGATTTGACTCTCAATGTCGCTCTTGCTGAATGGGCTCTTTCCTACGACACCATCTCTTCAGCGAACCTGCAAGAGAAGTTGTCTTGGCAGAAAAAGAAGTTGCCCTGGTACTGTTCCAGGCTGCCTTAGCGTGGGCATTGAAATCTTTTTCGTGCAGCCACCAATTTTCAAACTTAAAAGATTGCTTGGGTTTATAACATTTGCCTTCAGTCGAAATCAAAATAGGCGCATGATCGCTTAAGATAATAGGCAAATTGAGCACTTTTGTAAGGATAAACACCACACCAGTCCGGATTAACCAAACAATGATCTAAACGTTGATAAATAGGATTAGCCGTGTGTTGCCTATTGTGCCAAGTATAAGCTGGACCACTATAACCAATGTCAAAGAAGCCACAGTTTTAATAAGAGCACGAAAGGCAGACATACGCTAGTAATTAACATTAGCATTGCATATGTCAACATCATACAGAATATCATTCAGGTCTCCCATACAGATCATCGGTTTGCCTAGGTTATCATACACAAAAGAAGCAACCTGATCCCATATAGCACTAGTCTGGCGGTGGTAGGGGTCCCCATATATATATACAAACAAGACCAAACTCGATACCAGAAGCTACATGAACTACATTGGCAAGGATAGCATGAAAAGATGCACTATGAACAGAAACTTTCAACTCATCTGTCCACATCAGCCAGAGTCCTCCCGACGCCCCTCTAGAAGGAACTACAATGCTATCAGAAATGTCAAAACGATTCACAAGATCACGGGAATGAACTTTAGAAGATTTAATTTCAGAAATAAATATTACCTGAGCCTTTGTGGAGCGGATGAGGTTAGCCAGGAACATCATACGATCATTGCCGAGGCCCCGGCCCATGCCTCGGCAATTCCAGGCAATGGCCTTCATGGCGCCCGAGGCGCGTTAGGGCCATGCGCCGCTGCCCGAAAGACATCATGATCCATGCGACAATTCACATCAATAGTGTCTCCTACCAGACCTTGCTGGATATCCAGAGTACTACCTTGGCTCACATTTTGATGTAGAAACGAGTCCTGAGCTCCCATCTCCAACAGTGATGATCATCATCCCTATCTAAATAGTAGTGATGATCAAGGCCAGAAGGCGAGAAAGCACCTTGACGAGAGCTGACCGTGCCTTCACTTTGAGTTGGCGAAGGAGAGCGTATGGTCCACTGATCAAACCTTATTTCAGCTTCTTTGCCAGAGTCATCGCCAGTAGATGAGGCGAGCTGCAAGCCTCCTACAGCTTGAGATCTGCTTCTGGCAAGAAATTGTCGTTACCCATTTGAGTAGTGGTAGTGTGACGCTTCCAAGAGGCACAGCCAGGGTGAGGACGAAGAGATCCTTCAAGATTGGAGTGCAAATCCGTAGTTTCCCTTGGGGGGATATCCCACCGACTGATACGAGAACGATGCTGGCTCGCATCAGCGCCAATGGCACGAGATGACCCAGCAACAGCTCCTGCATCCGCAGAGTTAGTGGTGGCGCTGCTTCAGGCTGCAGCGGCACCTACAGAACCAGATGCGGCTCGGCTGTTGGAGAGAAAATGGCAGGCGGGAGAATCTCGAAGGAGGTTCTGGCTGTTGCGGTCCTGGAACAAGGGACCAACGGGTGATAATTCTACATGTGGGTGGAAAGAGGGGAGCTGCTTCTTGGCCGGCGGCGGTGGCGCTCCAAGGATTGAGTCACTCAATCTCTTTGGGGAGCCTCTGATGGGGAATGGAGGAATTGAGTTGGAAGAAGGAGGATTTCCCCCTGGGTTGGGAATACCATCAATCCTGGAAGCAACAAAGACACCACTCTCCATAGATTGAGATGCATTAATGGACTGTTGACCGATATGAAGCCCATAACTCTTTCGAATCTCCTGACTCATTGGGCTGGAATCTTGGTTGCCACCCGCCTTAGCCGGGTTAGCCAAAATGCCAATTTGGTTTAATGGACAATTTGTAAACTCAATCTGTGTACCTTCCACATTAGTTCTCTGTCCTGCAGCATGTACTGAATTAACTGCTTGTGGTAGCTGGCAACCATGCATCACCCCCGTAGTAGATGCACCACCTTGATTCTGACACATATTGTGAGAAGTGCTCGGTGGGAGAGTAGCGATTTCTTGCGACGTGCTAGAAATCGGCAAGGCTCTTTGATAGGCAGAGGAACCCCTTTCAAGCCTTCTAATCTGGTCATTGATCTTTCTGATGGACAATTCCTTTGGCTGCTGCAACTGCTGATTATCTTGGTCAATTGTCTTGCCTTTCCCTTTCGGGTCTTTCACAAACTGGCGTTGCAACCTTGCTAATTGAGGATTCCGAAAAGATGAGAAATATTCAGAGTTGTGCTCTGCGTCTTGATCTGAATTTTGAGGGATTAAGTCTGCATTTGTCATCCACTTTCCATATCTATTAGGTGCAATTTCTTCAGGCAAAATCTGAACTCTGTGTCTTGAGTCTTGACATGAGGATGTTATTTCTGATATTACAGTGTTGCACGCTATGGAACATCACTCCACAAAATGTACAAATCCTACCTATTCTTTCGTAGAATAAGTAAGCCATGCCTGAACAGTCTCTAGTGAAAGTGACCAACACCTTATCTCTAACTGCCTTGTTTACCTGAATTTTGACAGTGCCCCAAATATATTCTTGCCTAGCAAATAACATAGCTTGATTTATTGGATGAAATTCAGAAATCTCTCCCACGCCTTGCAAAATGCTGGAAAGGAGCACTGTGAATCTGCATCTTCTAGGAATCCCATAGATTCTAATAGTCACATAGATAGTACTAAATTGATAATCCTCAATTCCCCTTGTTTCATCCTCTGGATCCAACCATTCCAACAAGAAATTGTCTGATCCCATTCTCCATGGCTGTCTAGTGATCACAAACATGACAGCTTCTAACGAACGAAAATGCGCAACAAAGATGTACCTTGAGAATTGCGACACTCCACAGTAATTTTGCTTCCAAGCTCTTGCCATGGATTGCTGAACTGCTTGCAGCGAGAGAAGTCTGGGTTGACGACCTCCAGTACAGGCAAGCTTCATGAGGATATTGAACTCTGCATCTGCTCCTTGCTCTTGAATCTCTTGATCCGCTTGCACCCGAAAGATCTCAGGCTCATTAATGGACAGGGCTTGAAGGTTGAACTCCAACGGTGGAATCTGCGTGACCCTTTCTCTCGGAGTTTCCCTCCCTAAGGCAAGCTGCTGCGAAGGAGATGGTATGCAATAGCGATCTGTGGCTTCTCCTCTCTGTTTATTCGCATGCTGATCTGACTGCTCATTATCTAGATTTTCTTTGTCTTCCATAACTACCGAAGAGGGAAGAAACAGAGACGATCTAGAAAGGGAGGAGGGGGCGGAGAGTTGGGAGGGATTGGGACGAACTAATTAGAAGAGATACGGAAGCAGAGACGAGATGGAAGGAATTGGGCGGAAAAGGCGATGAGAAAAAGGAAAGGGGAAAGGGCTTGAGCGGCATGACGCCAGTCCAGGAAGTCTCCAGGCGTATCTAGATGCGGGAGCCTTCCGCCGATTCTGGTCGATCGAACGTGGCCGTCTCTTTCACTGCTGCTCCGGGCTGGGCTCAGTTTCGCTTTCAACAAGAAACAACTTTCTCGAGTGGGTGTAGGTTTGCGTTGTGTACTTGTGTTCAATTTTCTCGAGTGTACGTGCGCGCGGGCTCGTGATTGATCTGACATATGAACTAGTTCCTCTGTTTCGCTTTCCTCTCCTCAGGACTCCATGGCGAGCTCGTGCATTTCGATCGCCTCTTGGGGCTCGCAGCTCAGCACCTTCCCTGCGGCCTACTCATTTAGCATATAATTGGTCGGTCGAGCTAACAGAGTCCAAACTGTTCCCCATGGCGATGGCAGAGGTAAACACAGAATTACCAGGAGAAGGTTGCTGGTGGTGTTCCCGATGGCGATGGCAGAGGTAAACACAGAATTACCAGGAGAAGGTTGCTGGTGGTGTTCCCGATGGCGATGGCAGAGGTAAACACAGAATTACCAGGAGAAGGTTGCTGGTGGTGTTCCCGATGGCAGACAGAACAACCACCGGAGACTCCGCGCCTCCGTCCGGGAAGCTGCAGACAAGCTTTGGCCATCTCCTTCATCCGATCGGCCGACTGCGTCAATGACCCACCGAATTTCATTAGCCACGCCACTGCCATGCTCAAAGGCGGGGCAGATGGAGAGGTGCGACATCCGGCCGACCACCGGGGAGTGAAGATCATAACCAAATGTCTTCGTCTTACATTCCCTTACCTGGTGATCACATGGCGGAGCAGCAGCACTAGGACTTGTCGCCGCCGGGCACGCTGCAGGCTTCCGTGGGCGTGGATATTTCAGCATCCCTGCGAGGCCGAGCTGACTGGTACACTTTGCAGAGCACCAGCTGCTGGCCGGCCTGCTGCTGCTCGAGCCCAATCTCGACCATGATCCAGCCAAGACATTTATTTCTGAATGGTTTTGAGGTACCAGGCAGGTTCATCAACTTCTGCACGTAGGAGAGCTTGCGCTTGTCTATATTTCGCAGCGCTTGCTGATCGCTCAGATCCCCGTTTTATACCCAGGACTGGCCACTTTTGCCGTCCGCCCGTTTCATGTCCGAGCCCGAAACAAGATAGAATTTTCCCCCTTCGTCGCTCTTTCCTTCCTTTTATTCCAACAGCGGTTTTTTTCTTCCAGTCTTATTGCAACCAGATAATTTGATGCGTGAGGTCCGCTCCAAATTTCAACTCATTTGGACATTTGAGCAGCTCTCGGCAAAAAAGACAAATCGGGTCAAAACAGTTCGTGAACAATAAACTTTTTTACAGACCCCGATTTTGTCTTTTTTGCAGAGAGCTTCTCAAATGTCCAAACGAGTTGAAATTTGCAGCGAACCTCACGCATCAAATTATCTATCACACAAAAAAAATTGGAATTTTTTGAATTTTTCTAGTATTTGTTTTGATTTTTTTTCGTCGGAGCGGGTACAATTGAGCCCGGGAGCCAAATTGGCCTTCTCAATGTTATCTTAAATTATAGTTTTAATCCCTCAGTTTGAGTATGTAACTATTGAGTTGATGCAATAAAAGAAAAGAAAAGCCGCTTTATGGCAACTCTCTGTTTGCGCACAGCCGCCGCGACCTTTAAATACATATGGAGTGCGCTCTATATCCCGCACATATAGCTACTCTGCTAAAGTTGCTACTAGATTCATCGGAAAAAAATAGAGTTGCTCCTAGATGGCATATCTGGATAAAAAGAAGGGTCTTGATGTTAAGCGCATGCAACCTGTTTTTTTTTTAAACGGAGGCAAAAGATTTGTCTTATTCATTAATTAAGAAGAGAATAGAGTTTGTTACAACCGACCCACAATAGACCCACATGTTGATTACTCGCGTTCTATGAGTGTCCCTAGTTTTTTTTTTTGCTCCCGCAATGGTCTAGAGCTTTGCTTCTTCTAGAATGATATTTAGTAGGATCGTCGGCGGATCGCTCTTGTGGCAGAAGACCCGGGAGTTTCGCTCATTCCAAATTGCCCAAGTGACGAGCATGGTGAGGGAGTCCGTGGTCTTTCGGTTTGGAATGGATAACCCGGTCCGGTGATCCCACCACGACTCGACGGAGGCCTCCAAGTGCCAAGAAGAGGTGTCCATGTAGTGTAGTTCGAGCTTCGCGATGACCAACTTCCATAGACTAATGGTGAAGTGACACTTGTAGAATAGATGCACCCCCGTTTCTTGCTCTCTTTTGCATAGCGTGCAAAGCCCATAATTTGGCCATCCTCGTTTGGCCAATCTATCGGCGGTCCAAATGCGGTTTTGAATGGCTAACCAAACAAAGAATTTGACCTTAGGCGGTGCCCAAACACTAGTAGAAAACATGGCTTTGGTTGAGGCCTGGGTAAGGGCATTAATCCTGGTTCACTCACGAACTGGGACCAAAGGGTGCATCAGTCCTGGTTCGTGAGGCCAGGGCGCCGGCCGGGCCTCGGAGAGTCCCGGTTCGTGTCTGGAACCGGGACCAAATGTTATCCTTTAGTCCCGGTTTTAGCCACCAACCGGGACTAAAGATATCCCTATATATACCCCCGCCCCTGCCCGTGAACAGAGCCACTGCTCTGTTTTTTTGGCCGGCCGTGGGAGAGGTGTGTGTTGCTCTAGCACACCTCCTATGCACATGAGGTGTTCGATGAAATGTCCGAGCCACACTTAAGCTTTCTCCTCTCGAAGCTCCTTGTCCAAGCTCCATTTTCCTCAAGATTTGTCTATGTTTGCCGGTCCGTCCTGTCCCGTCCCCGTCCTCAGCGCCGTCGATCGCCCGCGCCGATCTCGTCGTAGCACCACCGTGGTGAGCCTCTTCTTCTTATCTTCTTTCTAAAAGAAAAAAAATCTTACTTGTATGATTTAGATAGATACTTGTATAATTTTCTTAATTTTAATATTGTTTGTTATTATATAGTGCGATGGTTTTGGTATCCGCCCCCGTCGGCCCTCGTCCTGTCTATGATTCGGATGTGGTATATTATCTTTTACAACTATTTGTTTCATTTAGTGTTTATGACAATTATGCCGACCAACGTGACATAGATGTTTTTATCTAGGAGGTATGTGAACCGAAAATTCCAACCGACCCTCTTGTCGAGAGGTTAAATTTAGTTGAAAAAGAAAAATGATTACTTGAAGAAAATTTAAAAAAATTGAGGAGGAGAAGATGGAATTGGAGTTGCATGTTACGGATGTCGTCGATGATCACAAGATCAAGATGGATAAAATGCGCTTGAAGATTAGAAAGATTAAAAAATATGCCATTCATATTGAGGCTTGGTATCATTATGCCGTTGGATCAATTGTTACCTTAGTTGCGATTATGATCGCATTTGTTGTTGCATTGAAATGGTTTACATAGTTTCAATGTATGTTTTAATTAGATGCTCTAGAGAGCTATATGTTGTTCAATGAGAACTATGTATGAACTTTATGAATTTTTTTTTTAGTAATAACATTTAATCACTACTGTACTTTAGTTTTAATGTGATGATGAACTTCTATTAATTTGGTCACTTCTCTATTCATGATGTTCTGTAATGATTTTTGACACACTTAATTATATATAATGCACGCAGATGAACCGGCAATGGATGTACGGTGACAGACGTACCTCCGAGTACATTAAGGGCCTGCATAATTTTCTCGAAGTGACTGAGGCAAACAAGCAGAATGGTTTTATCTGTTGTCCATGCCCTATCTGTGGGAATACGAAGGCTTACTCTGACTCGGAAACCCTTCACATCCACCTGCTTGAGAAGGGTTTCATGCCACACTATAATGTTTGGACCAAGCACGGAGAAAGAGGGGTTATGATGGAAGACAACGAAGAAGAAGAGGATGATGACAACTATCTGCCCCCTGAATACGGTGATGCTGCAATGGGGGAAGCTGAAGATCAAGAGGAACCAGGCGATGTGCCCGATGATGATCTTCGCCGGGTCATTGTTGATGCACAGAGAGAATGCGAAAGTGAAAGGGAGAAGTTGAAGTTCGATCGCATGTTAGAGGATCACAAAAAAGGGTTGTACCCAAATTGCGAAGATGGCAACACAAAGCTCGGTACCGCACTGGAATTGGTGCAATGGAAGGCAGAGAATGGTGTAACTGACAAGGGATTTGGGAAGCTACTGAAAATATTGAAGAAGAAGCTTCCAAAGGATAACGAATTGCCCGACAGTACGTATGAAGCAAAGAAGGTTGTCTGCCCTCTAGGATTAGAGGTGCAGAAGATACATGCATGCCCTAATGACTGCATCCTCTACCGCGGTGAGTACGAGGAATTGAATGCATGCCCGGTATGCGGTGCATTGCGGTATAAGATCAGACGAGAATACCCTAGTGATGTTGAGGGCGAGCGCCCCAGGAAGAGGGTTCCTGCCAAGGTGATGTGGTATGCTCCTATAATACCACGGTTGAAACGTCTGTTCAGAAACAAAGAGAATGCCAAGTTGATGCGATGGCACAAAGAGGACCGTAAGAAAGACGGGAAGTTGAGAGCACCCGCTGATGGGTCGCATTGGAGAAAAATTGAGAGAACGTGGGGGGACTTTGCAGGTGATGCAAGGAACGTATGGTTTGGTTTAGGCGCGGATGGCATTAATTCTTTTGGCGAGCAGAGCAGCAATCATAGCACCTGGCCCATGACTCTATGTATATATAACCTTCCTCCTTGGTTGTGCATGAAGCGGAAGTTCATTATGATGCCAGTGCTCATTCAAGGCACTAAGCAACCCGGCAACAACATTGATGTGTACCTAAGGCCATTAGTTGAAGATCTTTTACAGCTGTGGAATGGAAAAGGTGTACATGTGTGGGATGAGCACAACCAGCAGGAATTTGACCTACATGCTTTGCTGTTTGTAACCATCAATGATTTGCCTGCTCTCAGTAACCTTTCAGGACAGACAAACAAGGGATACCACGCATGCACGCACTGTTTAGATGACACCGAAAGTATATATTTGGACAAATGCAGGAAGAATATGTACCTGGGACATCGTCGATTTCTTCCGACCAACCATCAATGTCGAAAGAAAGGCAAGCATTTCAAAGGCGAGGCAGATCACCGGATGAAGCTCGCCGTCCATACTGGTGATCACATACTTGCTATGGTCAATGATTTACAAGTAATCTTTGGAAAGGGTCCCGGCGGACTATCTGTTCCGAATGACACTGAGGGACGCGCACCCATGTGGAAGAAGAAATCTATATTTTGGGACCTATCCTATTGGAAAGACCTAGAGGTCCGCTCTGCTATCGACGTGATGCACGTGATGAAGAATCTTTGCGTGAACCTTCTAGGCTTCCTGGGCGTGTATGGGAAGACAAAAGATACATCGGAAGCACGGGAGGACCAGCAACGTGTGCACGAAAAAGACGGCATGCCTCCAAAGCAGTATGAAGGTCCTGCCATTTACGCTCTTACCAAAGAAGAGAAGGAAATCTTCTTTGAATGCCTGCTCAGTATGAAGGTCCCGTCTGGCTTCTCGTCGAATATAAAGGGAATAATAATTATGGCAGAGAAAAAGTTCCAGAACCTAAAGTCTCATGACTGCCACGTGATTATGACGCAACTGCTTCCGGTTGCATTCAGGGGGCTTCTACCGGAAAACGTTCGATTAGCCATTGTGAAGCTATGTGCATTCCTCAATGCAATCTCTTAGAAGGTAATCGATCCAGAAATCCTACCAAGGTTAAGGAGTGATTTGGTGCAATGTCTTGTCAGTTTCGAGCTGGTGTTCCTACCATCCTTCTTCAATATCATGACACACGTCCTAGTTCATCTAGTCGACGAGATTGCCATTCGGGGCCCTGTATTTCTACACAATATGTTCCTCTTTGAGAGGTTCATGGGAGTCTTAAAGAAATATGTTCGTAACCATGCTAGGTCAGAAGGAAGCATCTTCACGGGCCATCAAACAGAGAAGGTCATTGGGTTTTGTGTTGACTTCATTCCTGACCTTAAGAAAATTGGTCTCCCTCAATCGCAGTATGAGGGGAGACTGACTGGAAAAGGCACGCTAGGAGCGGACTCAATAATATGTAGGGACGGCCATTCTTGGTCTCAAGCACACTACACAGTTCTACAGAATTCTACCTTGGTGATCCCGTATGTCAATGAACACAAGAATAGTCTGCGCTCCAAACACCCGGAGCAGTGTGACGACTGGATTACATGTGTACACATCAGGACTTTCGGCAGTTGGTTGCAAACACATCTCATGGGTGACAACACTGTTGCAGATTAGCTGTACTCGTTGGCCAGGGGACCATCTTCGACTGTATTGACTTACAAAGGGTACGAGATAAATGGGAATACATTTTACACTATCGTCCAAGATCAAAAGAGCACCAACCAAAACAGTGGTGTCCGCTATGATGCAGCAACCAATAGGGGAAAGGACACATATTATGGTTACAGACATATGGGAACTTGACTATGGACATGATTTTAAGGTCCCATTGTTTCGGTGCAAATGGGTCAAACTGTCAGGAGGCGGGGTACAGGAAGACCCGCAGTACGGAATGACAACAGTGGATCTCAACAATCTTGGGTACACAGACGAACCATTCATCCTAGCCAATGATGTGGCGCAGGTTTTCTATGTGAAGGACATGTCTACCAAACCGAGTAAAAGAAAAGATAAGGAAGCGAATACATCATACGATGAGCCAAAGCACCACATCGTTCTTTCAGGGAAAAGAGACATCGTGGGAGTGGAGGGCAAGACAGACATGTCTGAAGATTATGAAAAGTTTCATGAAATTCTTCCCTTCAAAGTCAAGGTTGACCCAAGCACCCTGTTAAACGATGAAGATTATCCATGGTTACGGCGAAATAAGCAAGGGACACACGCGAAGAAAAAGTGAAGACTTTCTCTCCACAACTATTCTGATGATGCCTTTGATCTAGAATATCGCTGCAGTTGCATGTAAAGAAATGAAATGCCTTTTGTAACAGATGAGTTTTCGTCCGAAACCCTGATACTTCGAAAGAGATTGTCCATTTTGTACACGAAGTGCATCCAGTTTTTGCCGTAACCCTCTTAACTTTTTAGCACATGCTATGTGGGTGAAATGATGATACCATGCCAACTTTCAACGTTTTCAGAGTTCATTTGTAGTGCTTTTCAATTTCAGGGTCATTTAGCTCAAAAAATCAGTAAATGCATAAAAATACCAAATGAAGTCAGAAAGGGTTGAAAATTTATGATGTGGCTTTGAATGGTGCATTTTGAACACACAAAAAGTCTGGAGTTCAAATAAGTTCAACAAAATGAAATCTCTTTGTAATAGATGAGTTGTCGTCCGAAACCTTGATACTTCGAAAGAGATTGTCCATTTTGTACACGAAGTGCATCCAGTTTTTGCCGTAACCCTCTCAACTTTCTAGCACATGCTATGTGGGTGAAATGATGATACCATGCCAACTTTCAATCTTTTTAGAGTTCATTTGGTGTGCTTTTCAATTTTAGAGTCATTTAGCTCCAAAAAAAATCAGTAAATGCCGGTTGGTGGCACCAACCGGGACCAATGCCAACCTTTCGTCCCGGTTAGTGGCACCAACTGGGACTAAAGGAGAGACCTTTGGTCCCGGTTGGTGCCACCAACCGGGACGAAAGGTGGTCCCGGTTGGGCCAATGCCAACCTTTCGTCCCAGTTGGTGGCACCAACTGGGACTAAAGGTGAGAGACCTTTAGTCCCGGTTGGTGCCACCAACCGGGACGAAAGGTGGTCCCAGTTGGTGCCACGAACCGGGACCAATGCTTTGTGTATATAAGCAAACACTTAGAAATTTTTCAGTTTTCGTCTACATTTGCCCCGACGACGCCGAGCACATCGACGCCGCCAGGCAGCCCCGACGCCGTGCGCCGCCCCCGCCGTCGTCACCGTCGCCAGCGCCCCTGCCCCTGCCCCGGCCGCCCCCGTCGTCGCCGTCGCCCCTGCCCCGAGCCCCCGCCCCCGCCCCGCCCCCGATCAGCCCGGCCGCGCCCCTGCCCCGGCCCGTCCCCGCCGTCGCCGGCCGCGCCCCTGCCTCGTCATTGCCGTCGGCGTCCTCGCCCCCGACCACGCGCTCCTGCCCATCGCCGCCGTTGCCCGAGCCCCGCTGTGAGCCGCCGTGCCGCCCCGGCCATTTTTTTTGTAATATATATGTTTATGTTTATGTAATGTATGTGTATGTCAAAAAAATTGTTCATAGCATTTTTTGGTCAAAAAAAATAGATGTGATCATTGTCACACCAAAATGCTATACTTATTTTTGATATGATGAATTTTTTAGTCATGTTCATATGATGTTTTTTTTGTTCATAGAATATTTTTTTGTTCATAGCATATTTTGGTCCATGTATATATGTATGTGTATGTATGGATGGATGGATGGATGGATGTAACTATATAGAAAATGATCATATGATGTTTTTTTTTCATAAAATATTTTTTTTATTCATAGAAATTAGTTAAAATTTACCAAGTTACTATGTTAATATGTTAAAATGTTCATATATTCAAAATGAGTTAATTAAAAGACTTACTCTAAGTTAAAATTTACCCCTCCCCGATAACTTCGACATGAGGGGGGACGTCGGATATGCATGAGAGTGAAGCGGTCCACTCGCCCGACCAACTATCGAGGCCACCCAAACCCTAGAAGAAAGAGCGTCGTTGTCGATCTACCCCCTCCCCGATAACTTCGACATGAGGGGGGACGTCGGACATGCATGAGAGTGAGGCGGTCCGCTCGCCCGACCAACTATCGAGGCCACCCAAACCCTAAAAGAGCGTCGTTGTCGATCTACCCCCTCCCCGATAACTTCGACATGAGGGGGGACGTCGGACATGCATGAGAGTGAGGCGGTCCGCTCGCCCGACCAACTATCGAGGCCACCCAAACCCTAGAAGAAAGAGCGTCGTTGTCGATCTACCCCCTCCGAGATAACTTTGACATGAGGGGGGACGTCAGACATGCATGAGAGTGAGGCGGTCCGCTCGCCCGACCAACTATCGAGGCCACCCAAACCCTAGAAGAAAGAGCGTCGTGGTCGATCTACCCCCTCCCTGATAACTTCGACATGAGGGGGGACGTTGGACATGCATGAGAGAGAGGCGGTCCGTAACTAATCCATTGCTCATATATGCATATGATTCCTTGTTGTGATTAGCTAGGTCTATGTTTGCCACTAATTAATCCATCTCTCATTTTTGTATATTGCCATGTTGTAATATTTGCAGAAACTATGGAAAGAGACTTAGAACAAGAACAGATGTTGGGGGATATAATCCTCGCCGGTGCTGATCCCTTGTCGTTTCTCAATGACACCGATGGTCAGGAAGGAGAGGATGACGGCTCCGGTAATCCAACAATGGAGGAGGAAGGAGATCATGATGGCTCCGGTGACCGAATGGCGGAGGAAGGAGATCATGATGACAGCTCCAGTGACCGAATGGAGGAGGGAGCTGTTGCAAAGTCCGGCGAGGTATATATATTAATTAAGCCTGTGCTGACTTGATGCATTAATTGTTTTGGTATGTACATATATTAACGCTTCTTTCTTCTTTCAGCCCTCCGGATTGAGCCAAACTTCCGTAAGGAGACGATGCCCGAAGAAAAGGTTGCGCCAGCATGAAAGGTTCACGATCACAGAAGTGGCGAAAGATGGCCAACCGATTGCTCCCAAGCGGACCAAGGACGCATTTGTACAACAGTGCGGAGTTATTGTTAGGGACAGCGTCCCGATCAACATCGTGCAATGGAATAAGAGTAAGGATGACCTTGAAGTATCTTATGTCCAGGATAGACAGAAAGATGATCTTTGGACCTCGCTGATGACAAATTTCAGCCTCCCGCCAGAGGAGGAGCCGAATAACCCAGTTATAGAGCCAAATGTCAAGGCGTATACTCTTAACAAGATGGCAGAACTATTCAGGAACTGGAAGAAAGAGTTGAACTCAAAGTTTTTCGACAAAGGAAAGACTCCAGAATTCATCGGTCGATATGAGAAGATAAGAGATCACTGGCCCGCATTTGTGCCCTACAAAGAATCGGAGAAGGGTAAGAAAAGGTCACTGACAAACAAAAAAATGCTGCAAAGAAGATGTATCACCATCACACGGGGTCAGGTGGCTACTACAAAGCCCGGTCGTTGTGGGACAAAGCTGAGCAAGATCTGCTTGATAAAGGGGTCCAACCAGCGACATTGCACTGGCCAGATCATTCAAGGACTTGGTTCTTCGGGGTTGGGGGAACTTTGGACCCAGAAATAGGGGAGTGTCATTGGACGGACGAGCAACTTGCAATACCCATCAAGAAGCTTCAGGCAGCAATCAAGGCAGCGCAGGAAGGGACGTTCATTCCCGACAGACAAAAGGACTAGCTGACAGAGGCCTTCGAGAATCCTAAGCACCCTGGACGAACACGATGCACACCAGGCTCTGTTCCGTGGGTGCATGGGTTTCCCGACAGCGGTGGTTACAGAAGCCGAGAGAGAAAAAGGAAAGTGGAAGCAAGCGAAATGCAGAAGCTCAATGCAAGGATAGCAAGGCTAGAGGAAATTGAGAGCCAGTGAGCTACCGGCCAACCATCTCAACGGCACAAAGATCCTTGCTAGGATGCTGCCCCAGAAGCTACCCCACCATCTCAGCGGAGAAGCAGCGTGGCTTCCACGGAGCTCGTTCAACCCGATTTCACGGCTCCTTGCTACCCCGTGGATAGTATCACGGAGGTTAAACATTGCGAGCTAATGACAAAATGCTAGAACCTGACCTTGAAGGCGGCGGTCGGCTCTGTTGTACCTCCTCAAGCTGAGGAAACTTTTCATTGCCATCCGATTCCACATGGCTATGTTGTTGTGACGATGGATGAAATAATGGAGGGATTTGAGGAGCTGGAGCTTGACTACCCTACAGGTGAAGGGGAGATTCATCTGGTAAATGCTTTAAGGAGTAGTTGTCTATGGAGAAAGGAGTACATCAAGCTTCCAAACTGGACGCCTCCTCCTCCTCCTCCTCCTCCACCTCCGACGAGTCAGGGCACTCCGCCTCGTCCTCCGACAAGTGATCAGGGCACTCCGCCTCCTCCGGCGCGTGAGGGCACTCCGCCTCCTCCGGCGTGTCAGCGGACTCCGCCGCGTCAACAACGGCGGAAGAGAGACGGTGCCGCTCCGGCGGCTAGTAGTACAAGAGGACCTGGCGGGAAGAGATTCAAATACGGTCCAAGCCTCAAGCCTCTGGAAAAGTTTACCATATGAGAGGACCGACGAGGAAAACGCGGAAATCAGTGCTGCCGAAGTGGAGGCCCATTTTGCACGGAAACCTCCACCTCCGAAGGAAACAATAGATCAGGTGAAAGTGAAGCACACTCTGCGTGCCCTTAAGCGACCACCACCGTCTCCGCCGCAATCCAACTATGAGCGCATTATTGAAAGGACATATAAGGAAGCGGAGCAGTCGGGAAGTACTTGCAGTGCTGCAAGAGAAGCAAAACGAAGAAGTGGGAAAACAATTCCCCAGCTCGGCGAACAGGCTAAGCAATCGTGCCCCCCACTCAAGGTGTCTAGCGATATCGTCGCTAATCATCCGGGGCTACTGCCTGGTACCAAAATTGGTGATTACCTGGGCGATGATGTACAATTTGAAATGTTAGAGACAGTAGAGATCTTCAGATACGAGCACGGGAAGCCTCTCGTCAAACCTGATCATCCTCCTCTAACAACGATGATGCGAAGACTGCATGAATGGTACATGGGTACCTGCAGGAGGAGTGGGGCCGGCAGTATGTTGCTGAGAATTAAAGAGGAGCACGGCCTCATTGGAGTTGAGGTGTTGCCTGTTGAATTTGTGGAGTTATTTCAGTTATTCAATCAAGAGGCCCTCGAAAAACAACTCATGACTTGCTACTGTCTGTAAGTATTACTTCTGTAATTAAGTCTCTAGTTCAGCTCGTTCATTGCATGTATATATAATTATCCTCACTATATTATGCAGATTAAAGATCATCGAATGCAAGGAAAGACAAATCTATGACATTGGGTTCATTAGCCCAAATACCGTAAATGAATGGTCGGTAAAAAAGAAAGTCGAAGAAACTAAGGAAAACTTGCTACAATCATTCCTTCGACATCAAAACAAAGGGAAAATACTCTTTCCTTACAACTTCAAGTGAGTGTTACTGTCTTGTGCATATTCGGTTTCGCTTACTCGAGGTTAAGTAATGTAATTGATGAGTTATGCATGCGCAGCTTTCACTTTATTCTGCTAGAGATTAAGCTTGACGGGGGAGTAGTAACTGTCTTAGACTCGAGACGTAAAGATCCCTAGGAATATGCGGACATGACTGCAATGCTCCAGAAGTAAGTTCAATCATTATCGCACCATATCGGAAACTTTCGTTCATTTCCTGATATCAAGTAATCATTTTCTTTGCCTGGCAGGGTTTGGAAAAAGTTCACCGGAATGGTTCCGGGTCTGCCGAATGAGTTGCGATTTACACACCCCAAAGTAAGTAGTACCAGCTAGTTCCGCGCATCTCTCATTGATTCTAGTTTCATCAATACCATTTATCATGCTTGATTATCAGTTTGATTGAACTCTATTCTCGTAAAGTGCTTGTGGCAGGAAGGCGGGAATCATTTATGTGGATACTACATTTGCGAGTTCATGCGCAGCTCAACCTCTAAGCGGGGCTACTCTGACAAACAATATGAAGTACGTAAACAATAATATTCATAATTTTATTTTATTACCATCAATTGTGTTGAGTTTCATTCATATATATGTATTGACCCCCTTCTTTAAATTAGATGTGGCAGATGCGGGATAAACTCCTACCAAATGATCGCATACGAGCAATTCAAGAGGAATTGGCGGGATTCTTTCTTGACCACGTCATACATAAAGACGGAGAATACCATGTGGAAATTGAAGCTGACTTTCGGTAGATGATGTCAGGGATCGTAAGATATGTTATATTGTATATATGTAGTAGCGTCGGATAGAAATACGAAAACTTGTTGTTCGACCAATCTCGGAGAAAGAGAGGTCACTTCTCTCTGTATATGTTCATGACGATCTTGTGTAATTAATGGTTCCTTCATTTGCTTAGTAGCGTCGAGTTCTCTCTATATGTAGTAGCTAGCATCGACCAAGCACGGAGAAAGAGAGGTCACTTCTCTCTATATGTAGTAGCTATGGCTAACACAATATGAAACCCCTAATTAAACCATCCAAAACCCCTAATAAACCCCCCCTTTCAAAACAAAAAACAAAAACCCCAGAGCCTGGGAGCTGCTGACGCGTGGCTGCCCTTTAGTCCCGGTTGGTGTTACCAACCGAGACTAAAGGTCCTCCTCCCTGGGCGCCCCAGAGAGGCCACGTGGCCCTCCTTTGGTCCCGGTTCATATGCAAACCGGGACTAAAAGTTTTGGGCATTAGTCCCGTTTGATTTGTCCCGGTTCCAGAACCGGGACTAAAGGCCCTCTGGAACCGGGACTAGTACCCTGTTTTCTACTAGTGAAACTTTCCAAACCATTTGGTCCATGGGGGAGAGAGTCATCCCAAAGAATTGCGCTTTGTAGGCGGAAGCCGCGGTGTAGCACCCATCCGTAGTGTGCTTCCAGACAATGTCGTCCTCAACGTTGTCAACGAGGTTGAATTCGTTGATGAGCATCCAAAGTGTGAAGAACTCCGTGATGTGGGCGACAGATACCACAGTGGATGTGTTGATCTTGAAAATCCATGCATTCTCTTTGAGTGCCTCGCACACCTTCCAATTCTTTCTCGAAGATGCCTCGAAAATGAGGGGTGCAATCTCTTTTGGCTTCTAGCCAAGCAATCACGGAGTGTCCCAGAAAGGTGTTTTTGCTCCATTCCCAACGATGATGGTGGTGGAGGCATAGAACTTAAGATCATCCTCGTCACATGGGTTCCCCATGCCAACCCACAACTTGCTCGGCTCCTTCCACTCGAACCAAGGCCATCGTAACCTCAATGCCCTAGCAAAGTTGTCAGTGTTTAGCACACCTAGGCCTCCATAATTGAGCGGCCGACAAACCGTCTCCCAATAGATTTTACATTTGGCACCGGTAGTTTTGTTCGAGCCAGCCCAAAGAAAGGCCCGTTCGAGCTTGTTGACGCTGAGCAGGGTGCTCTGTGGGATGACAAGCGGTGTGTTGAATTAGACCGCCTGGGAGGTGATGACAGACTTAACCAGTGCAGTGCGGCCAATGGTGGTGATGTTTTGACCCTCCCATGTGATCAATTTCCCGGCCACCTTGTCTTCCAAGAATTGGAGGTCCACCTTTTTTAGCTGCCAAACAGATAGCGGTAGGCCTAAATATCTCAAGGGAAAGGAAGCCCTCATTGTCGGTAGACCATGCAGAATTTGGCCCAGATTTAGATGGTTACAACGAATGGGCACGCCGGAGCTTTTTTGGAAGTTGGTACAAAGTCCCGTGACCTCGCCGAACCCCTTTAAGATGGCAGCAAGATTATCCGCGTCCCTCTTTATGGGCGCCAGGAAGACGGCAGCATCGTCCACATAGAGGGAGGTTCTGACCCTAGCTCCCCTTCCGCGTATCTTGTGAGGAAGCCCTTTCCGAGTAGCAAGCTCCAGAATTTGATGTAGGGGGTCGATAGCAATGACAAACAACAGGGGCGATAGGGGGTCGCCTTGTTGAAAACCTTGGCCATGCAAAATGGGGGGGCGGGGGCACCCCATTCAAGAGGACCCTCGAGGAGGACGTGCAAAGGAGCGCGGTGATCCAATTCCGAACATTGGTGGGGAAGCCTTTTCTTTGGAGGAGGTCTAGGATAAACTCCCACCTCACCGAATTAAAAGCCTTGTGGATGTCAAGCTTGAAAAGGAGTGCCGGGGTCCTGCACTTGTGAAGACACCGCGCAAAGTTTCTGACGTACATAAAGTTGTCGTGAATGCTTCTCCTCTTGATAAAAGCACTTGGCGCGTTGGAAACTAGGCCATCCATGTGAGGGGCAAGCCTGATGGATAGAACTTTGGCAAAGATCTTGGCAATAGCGTGGATGAGACTGATGGGCCTGTAGTCAGAGATGCCCTCCGCACCCTCCTCCTTGGTTAGGAGAACCACATTCGCGAAGTTGAGCCAATGGAAATTCTCCGAATGCAAGGACTTGAATAGGCGAATGACTCTCATGATATCCTCTTTAATGATGCCCCAACATTTCTTGAAGAAGATGCCCGTGAAGCCATCCGGCCCCGGTGCCTTATCGCTAGGCATGTTGTTGATAGCGGCTCTGACTTCCTCCTCAGAGATGGCCTCCTCAAGCTCACGTAAATCCTTTGGAACGATGTTGAGCTCATCCCAGTTGAAGTCCAAGTTACTGTGTCTCCCTTTTCCCATTACATTCGAAAAATGCTCGTGAATGATGGGCTCCTTGGCGAATGCAAACTGTTATATCTTCACACATGATTTGTTCTAGAAAATTACGTGTGCGCTGTGCATTCGGCACACACGGTCTGTTCTTTTTTCCTTGTGAGATTCGTGAGTCGGAGCGAAGAGATGCCTCGGCCGCATTTTCACGTCCCTTGCCGTTGAAACATCTTCCCGGCCTAGTGCATGAGCATGATGCCGGAAAAAGTAATGCAAGGGTGGCAGTGGAGGTGGGAACGCGGCCTGGGCGGCGGCGCGTACGTTGCCGTTGACGTAAAAAGTATAGTCTGCAGACATGCAGCCAGGGACAAGCAAAGGAGACGCCCATTTCTCTCTTTTGCCAACGTCGTGTTATCAGTCCGCCTCGAGCGTGTTTAGCTAGCTTTAGCGAGACTGTGGCGGTGGGCATCCATAATGAGATGACCAAGACTCCAAGTAAGATTGATTAAAAAGGTGTCGCTTTCCGCCGATGATTCTTCTATCCGTCCACATATACGTACTGTGGTGACACGGGATCAGCCAAGCCGCGTTAAGATTAAGCAACTTACTACTGTTTTAGTTACTTAGTAGTTTTCTTCTTCTTGAGAATTACTTGCACCCTCGACCACATATACGTACTGGAGGTCTCCCGCGTCGCCAGATTGTCGACCTCATTTTAGATGGCAGAGAAGCGTGTAAAAGTTGCTTGTGTCTTCCATTGTCTACCCACAAGCTAAACCTATCTGAGGTCACAAACCGTCCTCTCGTTTCTTCCCCTCTGCTACAGTACACAGAGGCGAAACGAGGGCGATTTCGAGTGCTGGTCCTCTCGTCGGCGGCGCCGTTGGTCCCCCTGGCTCCGGTGGCCCCTATGGGCCTCGGAGGCGCGGCGGACCTTGGTCGCTCGCCGGCGGGAGAGGTTTGGTCCCCTGTATAGTAGGGTTATGGTTCAAGGCGTGGGCGGCGAGGCGGTGCCGGCGCCTGCTGTGACGCCACCAAACTCAATTGTGCACTAATCATGTATGCAGCATGCACGACCAAGATCAAAGACTCATGGTATAATATCGCAACACAACTTCACGACACAAATTAAACATAAAACAAAATATTACAAACAAGGGGTCGTAAGACCCAATATTACATCAAGAGTTAGGTCTGACTACAGACAATTACAAATGTGCTTTAAGAAGGCGAAAACAAACAACGACTCTGATCGAAAGAGGCAAGACCTCCTACCTGGGACCTCTGAACTACTCGGCGATGTCGAACTCCACGTAGTAATCATCCTCGGGATCCTCTGGCTCCTGGGTTCCACCATCTGATCACAGCAACCGGGTAGAAAGAAAAGAGAAGCAAAATCAAAGAAGGGGGCTATATCTGTGGACTATACTGCAGAAATGCCATAGTAGAGGGGGAAATCCTGACATGGAGTATTTGATCCCGAGCTCATATGCTCCCGCATGAACAGTAAAATCGAAAAAAATAGTAACAAAATTCAAAAAAATCTGAAATTTTTTTGTGATGAACATTGATAAATTTTCTAACTGCGTGCAAAATTTCAGGTCGAAATGACATTCGTGGAGGTCTGGGCGAAAAAAATAAAATCCATGGTCCAAAAAGAGTATTGTTGGAAGCATTTTGGAGCATCGATTTTGTTATTTTTGCCCAGACCTCCACGAATGTCATTTCAATCTGAAAATTTGCACGCACTTAGAACATTCATCAATGTTCGTCATAAAAAAATTTCAGATTTTTTTGAACTTTTTTACTATTTTTTTCAATTTTACTGTTCATGCGGGAGCATATGAGCTCGGGATCGAAAGAGGACTTTCAGGGAAATCCCATCTTAACGAAGACTAGCATCTTGCAGCATTAGAAGAGAGTAGCGTAATTGATACCAATTTGCTCTTAGGAACAAAATGTAGTAACATTGTAAGTAGCAGTAACAGGTAGTAACATCTTAAGGCATCATCGTGCCCTGAGATCCTTCCTCCACTACCGTGCGAGAAAGCGATCCCGCAGCAGTTATAACAGTTAAGTATTTCATTTAGTATCCGGTTATAGTTGTAAAAGATCAGGATACAACTCCGAGCGTCCTGTTACCGTGGACACGGCTATTCGAATAGATTGTCTTCCCTGCAGGGGTGCACCACATAGCCCGACATGTTCGATTACCCCTGTCCGGACACACTTTCCTGGGTAATGCCCGGCATCAGAGTGATCGACAAGCCGAAGTCCTACCTAGGCTCTCCAGAGAGGTCCCCGCCGGTCTACATCCTAAGCACGAAAGGGATGTTCGGCCGCTCACCTTAACTGCTCCGGGTCGTTACGTGCAGGGTCGGGACCAAGCAGAACTCATCCTGGATTCGCTTGCCCGCCCGGCCGCATCTCTAAACTGGATATCTGACAGAGCTTTCGGGAGGAACTGACAACGCCGAGGGCCCCATAAACCGTTATCCCGCATGGCGGTTAGTGCGAATAAGCCAGTGGCCAACTCAGATCAAATACCCAATCTCGTTAAGCGTGTTATTATTAAGTAACCGCGGACGATGACCAGGGCCCAGGCCCACCTCTCTCCTAGATGGTCTCCGCCTGCCCTGTCGTTCCGCCATAGTAATCTCTCGCGGCTACTCTTGGAGCCAACCCGACTTTAGCATATTATGAGTTTTGCATTAATATAAAGTATACCCGTGATCATCGCCCAGAGGGATCACGGCCCGATAATATAGCATGGCAAACAGACAAGGGTGTAGTGTCAACTGATGAATTTCTAGCACAACTATACTAAGCATCATATGGTAACAGGTAATGTATCAACAGTAGGTTACAACAACAGGCTATGCATCAGGATAGAAGTTACCGGAATAACAACAGTAGCAAAATCTAATGCATGAAGTAGAGGGAAGGAATGGGTGATATCTGAATAATCAAGGGGGTTTTGCTTGCCTGGTTGTTCTGTAGAAGGGAACTGGTCGTCCGCAGAGTAGCCGTACTCCTTGTCTACTGGAGTCTCAGGGTCTACCGGAAGGAAGAAGAGGAGGGGAAACAGTAAATAACAGGCAAACAAATATAATACAGATGCATGCCAGGTAGTATGGTTTGATTATGTGCTCTAATGCATTACTACGCATTTTAAACGGAGAAAATATTTGGGAATATTTTTCTAGCTCCGGGAATTATCCGATGAATTGATCTAGGTGGAAAAGTTCCATGTTCATTGTGTTAGAGAGGTTTGTCATGCATGTGGATGACATATTCGGATTTGTTATATTTTTTCATCATTTTTCATATATAAATTATTTTCATATGATTTACGGTTTATTTTATATGAATTTCCAAAGTTTATCTAATATTCTGGAATTTTTTTTTTATTTTAATTTGATTTAATTCGAATTGACCAAGTCAATTTAACTAGTCAAAAGGGCAGGTCTGGCCCACATGGCATAGACTATACCTAAACAAATAAATAAAAATATATCTTAATTAAATGGGGTCCACATGTCATAGGCTAGCAATTATCTCAACTACTAATTAGACTAACTTAGCACTAAATCTTTACCTACTAATAAACCAGCGATTGCTTCTGATCGTACGTCGCCGGCATGTTTGCAAAGAAGTCCCCCTGTTTCTGAGAAATTAACCCGTAGTCCTACTTAAAGTGTGGATAACGTTTCATCTTTTGCAAAAAAACACCCTACCTCCACTGAACCGCCGTGCACGCCCCGCCGCTTGCCGCCGGCGTTGGGATGCGTCGCGGCGGACGTCAGCGATGCCGGCGGGTGGGGGAGAGCGCGGCCAGCAGTGGCGGAACGCGCGCGGGGCTATAGAGGGGGAAAACGGCAGAGGCGGGGCGGGGCGCGGCAGCGGCGGCGTTGCAGGGCTGGCGGGCCAGGGCGGGCGCGCGCGGCTGCCTGCGAGTGAAAAGGCGACAGACGGGAGCGAGGCAACGGGCGGGAGCGAGCGGCGGCGCTGGCTGGCGAGCGAGAGGCGTGGGCAGGTCGCGGCGGCAACAGCAAAGCAGCAGCGGGCGGCAATAGCAGCAGCAGAGGAAGCGGGTGCGGCGAACAGCATCGAGCGGCAATAGCAGCAGCAGAGGAAGCGGGTGCGGCGAACAGCATCGAGCGGCGGTGGCTCACAGGCGCTTTGCCGGCAGCTGTCCCCGTGCGGTGCAGGGGGAACCGCCGTGGCGACCTGCCCCGTGTGCGCGGCCACCAAGTACGCCTCATTCCCTGTTAAGCCATGCCGCCGACGGTGGACGTGCGTCGCGCTGTGCTCGCCGGCGAGACCGTGCCTAATTTGGATAAACTGCAGACCGTGTCCTTGTCGAACACAATTCAATGGAGTGGCCCAACCCGGATTGTTGTTTTCTGCTATAAGAAGGAAGAGTAGTCAGCCGGAATCTCTGATCAGATCAAATTTGGACGAAACATCCAATGTCTTCGCCGAGTTCGCCGCGGGAAGAAGCGTAGAGTTCGCCGGAGGAACAACAACATCCGTCGAGCACTCCAATGTCGCCTGCGGCGGCTACACCAGAGGTATGTTTGACCCCTGTTTGATTTATTTTTCTGTCCCCTGTCTCGCTGGCGAGCCTGTGCGCGGCGACTGTTGCTGCTCGCGCGCTCGTGCGCGTCCCTGCTGCTGCCGCTGCTCACTTGTGCCCCGTGCGCGGTGACTCCCTGCTGCTGCCGCTGCTCGCTCGTGCCCCGTGCGCGGCGACTGTTGCTGCTCGCGCGCGTCCCTGCTGCTGCCCTCTCTAGCTATCCGAATCACTCTGAAGCTGTGAACCGAACGCGTGTGTTCTGAAACTTCTGAACTGAACGCTTGAAAGATCATGTTGTCCTTCTGAAAAGATTTGCTTGCTTGTCACTGTTTGAATTGGTTATTCCTCTGTTATAGTACTTGATGGATTTAATAATCTGTGATAGCCTTACTCATATACTGTAGTACCGATGAAATCCAATTGCATACAGAAATCTTCTTGGTTATTCTTCAGTTATAGTGGTACTAATGAAATCCAATTGCTTACTCATCTATTAGCTTTGCACTGACATACACATGAATAGATATCTCAGCGTGTACTACAAACATCTTATATTTGAAGTGTAACCAGCCTTTCGCAGTTGGATGTACTCTGAACATATGAGTTTATCTCCTGAAACCATGGTTACTTACTGAACATAGAGTAGCAAAACTGAAAGTATATATACTGTACTGTACTTTCAGTAATATAGATGCCAATATCATTACCTTTTTCAGTTAGGGGGTAGTATGGATTCACTTTGGTATAAATCTGATTGATAGTTACTGCTCTGGTCTTGATTCCTTTGCATAAGCCTACTTAGAGTAACAGTGGTTATACATATTTGCTTACCTTTTACGAAGCTTCATATTACATCAGAGTTAAGGTAAACTCAAGTATAGAATTTTTCTGCAAATGAACAATTATATTTCACTAAACTGCCTCCGGCCAAACGATTGCTATAATCATTCAACCATGTATTTATAAACTAAAAATTCACATTTGAGATTGGTCTGGATCTGAAATATTCTACCAACAAACTAACGGTTTGAGGCTTACCTTTTATTTGTGTTGTAACTGCAGAAAATAGATGACCTCACTGAACTGATCATTACAGAGGATTTGGATAACCGACCTTCAAAAAAAGCAAAAACTACTGAATCAGGTGTTCTGGAGCCATCACCAATGTCGCCAACTATGTCAGCATCTGTACCAATTTCTGAATGTTTTGAATCCATTGTGCCGGAATCAGATAATCAGATAGATCATGATCCATTGCCATCTCCTCCATCCCCATCTAGCTCAACATTATCTCCTGTTTTCTCATTACATGATGTTAAGGAACCAGATTCAAATAAAGAGATCAAAGTTGATGTGACATATGATTATCTCCCACAAGGTATTTGTTTGAGTTATTATTTGTACTTTTGTATTGAATAAATTCTTAAATTATTGTGTTTTTTGCAGACTATGCATTGACCGACCATGATCTTTGTGCACATATAGCAATAGAATCATCTTTGAGTAAAGAATTGCTGGTTCAGATAGATGGAAGTTCTGTGAGACAAAATCAATTGATGTGTCTGCTAGATGAAAAAGAGTGGGTAAATGATGATGTAAGTACACTTACTCAAACCGGAAAGAGTTTCTAAACACTAATATTTGTTAGTAATGTATTTTTCTAAATCTTAATTTCAGGTGATCTATGCATATATATGTTGTTTAAAGGACCAAATTCATGTACAGAATGACAATAAAGTATATTTTGAGAGTCCTTTTGTTACCTCACTATTAAAACGGGATGGTAACCTTGGCATACAAGAAGATAGTGCCTTTATGACAAAGATTGTCAAAAAATATATGGAGCATGACATGGTAATATACATATCCATAACTTTCATGATTTATGTATCAAACATTTTTATTCTTTCCCCTAATTATCTTTATTACAGATAGAACTTCCAATAAATACCAGCAACACACATTGGTATTTAGCTATTGTGAATACAAAAAAGCGTGAGATTCAAGTACTGGACTCATTGTGCTGGAAGTTTGACCGAGAGGACCTTGCTATTACGGTTAGTTACAACACCAATTTTAATCCTACATGTAAATGATATAAATTTATATTTCGTTAATGTCTATCATTTCTGAACACCAAATCTCTTTTAGCTACGAGGAGTACAATTTCATTTGGATCTTCTTAAAAGTCAAAACTTGATTAAGGATGATTGGAAAGACGTTGATCTTATTGAATGGAAGATCACATAACAATTACAAAATCCAATTCAAAAAGATAGTTCTTCTTGCGGTTTATTTACGGTCAAATTTATGGAATATTTCACCGGATGTACACTATCCTACCCAATTACACAGGTATATCTTTTATATTTGGTAAAAGTATGTTATTTTTTTTAAAATGTACTAATAATTGTTCATTTTGCACAGGAAATGATTACTTCTTTTAGGTTAAAGTTAGCCAGCATACTATTATGTTGGAAAACAAACAATGCATCAATGACTACAATCGTTGAGGAAAGTGACGATGGCAACAAGGGAGATCCTGATGATGTTAAAATATTGGAAAGTGTAGATGATATTAAAGAAACAAAACAAAAAAAATCCCATTATCTGTTGAAAATAAATACAGATCACTAATATCTATTCTTTCTAATATGAGCTTACATGAGTTAACAGGTGCACTCTGTAGCTTCATTAAATCAATCAAATACACCGAGATTTTAGAGTAAGTCCTTTCAAATTAGTAGTGCAATTGTACAATATCTTACTTATTTTCTTAATGGTTTATTTACGTAATTTTGACCACTATCAGGAAAGTATGGATTCAAAGTTCAAAGCCATATCCAATTAGCTTGTCTCTCAAAAAACTACAAGGAATGCTAAAGGATGATTTACCCATGGACCGAGATTGCTTTAATTTGGTCGTACGGAAGATTATGTTTGATGACATCCAAACGGCACAAAAAACAAAACAATTGATAACAAAGCATTATGTTGACATGAAATTTTGGGTATGTTTTTATATTCATTATTTACTTTTTCCTATATTCTAATTTTTTAATCACCTTTCTAACCAATTATGTTTGTGTTCTAGATGACTACTGATTTTGGACGACACCCAGATTTCCGCAAAAATTAGATGTGGAGCAACTAGCAAATTCTGTTCGCAGTTGGCCTGGTATCAAATATAATGTTTCAACATGCAAATCGATAAGAGCACTTCTGTATACTTTAGACCACAATTTTTTTATTGCATCTAATATGTAGCCTATTTCAGATTCATATTCCAATACAATCCAATGGTGAATTCATTCTATTCACATTGGACAAAGATACGAGAACGGTCTACATTTTGGACCCTACTCCTATTAATCCCATGTACCAATGCAACCCACTCGCAAAATATGTGGAAAAAATTGTATGGATTGCGAAACACTTACCGAAAGCAATGTCAAAAGCATGCCCTAGATCTAGATGGAACGAAAATATTCTCCTATGGCATCAAAAAATCCTAGATGATATTCCAGTTTACAACAGGTATTTTTCAAGAGATGAGTACTATATACTGAGTACTTTTTGTTTTTATTATGTATACAATATTAATTACTAACATATATATTCTTATATACAAGGTAATTGTCCGGTTATCTTGTTCCCATGTTCATGTCCACATGGGAAGATGAAAGACCACATTTGCCATTTTTAAAGGTAAATTTCGCGACCGTACAGATCATAAATATTATAATTACAAATCTGATTCTGATGTCATTCGTTTACAAAAAATAAGGATGTATAGGATGGATATGAACTCAGAAAACTAATTTTGGCCCAACTGCTAACATTCAAGGACAATGAATGTGAATACAACATGCCTGCCGGTGTACTTGAATTCATCGGTTGTATCAGGAAAATCCAATGTAAAACTGGTATGTAAAATAGTACGATTCGTAAGATTACATAATAACACATTCTTTTCACAAGATTGATCACTTAGTTGTGCTAACTTCAATTTGCTCAAACAGGACGTGCGTGCTATTTCTGAAAAAACAAGCTTCTCTATTGGCCAGCATCCCCGGTGGTAGTTTTAGATATCCAGCAAATGAAGGGCGCCTCATAATTCATTGGATATAGAGCAGTTGGGTCAATTACTTATAGTTGGTTGTAAATGACTTTTAGTTTCTAGCTTATAACGAAATCTAGACATGTACTCTTTAACAGTATTCTTTGCATGATGGTGGACATATGTATTGGTTGAAATTATCAAGTTGATTACTAGCAGTTGTAGGCTCTTATTATTTTATTTCCACAAATATGTTCCCCTCAATCTTCCTGCTGGTTTGTGTGTTGCTTCCGCTGGATGATGCTCTGTTTCACCCTGTTTGTACAAGGTCCAACACCTGGCTAATGTGACTGACATAGCTGGCTGGTTTGTGTGTGCTGTCAGTATCACTGGTCTTGGGGTTCAGATTTTGCAGATACCAAAATCTTGGTACTTACCACCAGACAAGTTATTGATCTATTTACATAACTTCATTACGATTGGAAACAAACAAAGAACCACGGCCGCGTTGTTTTGCTGCTCCAACGACCTGCCTTCTCTCCCTTGAGGTTTCTTCGCGCCCTGTCGTCCTCCATCCACACCAAACGTGTCACACCGGTGACGATGTGCAATAGATCATGTGCGCCATCGCAGGTCAGTCGCGGCAAAGGGTCGTCAAAAAGATGTGGACGAAACTGTGGATGAAACCGTATAAGCTCACGTTCGCGTTCAAGGCAAGTGAGTCACGTCGAAGGGTCGTCAAGCAGATGTGTTTGACGATTTGATGTTGGCTGACAGATGTGTTTGACAATTTGATGTTCACGTGTAAGAGCAAAACAGTCTAATATAAAGTACAGCACAGTCTAATATAAACTACAGTACGTACAACCCAGCTTACGACGCCCAGACAGAAAAAAGTAAACCAACTTAGAACAAATCTCAAAGCATACTCCGTTTGGACGCCCAAACAGAAAAAAGTAAATTTAGAACAAATCTCAAAACACACTCCAACCTACTGGATTGGACATGGAAGAGAAAAATGCAATCAGAAGCATACACCAACTTGGACTCGGACATGGAAAACATACACCAACTTGGACTCGGACATGGAAGAAGAAAACCAATCGGGAAGCATACACGAACTCGGACTAGCAAAGGTTCTATACTAATATAAATTACCCAGCTCTCAGAGATTGAACGTCTAGAGAAAAAAGTGCCACCAGCTTAGTACACGCCAAGCAATCTCCAAGCTACAGCGCCAACCAAAACAAAGGAGCCGTCAAGTATGTTCCTTGTCTCCTGTTTTCGTTCTTCCCACTGAATTCTTGAATCTCGCACATGGTATTTGATACTCATCAGTCCTAAAAAAAATGCAAAAAACAACCATGAGATCTAGGATTAAGAGAACAGATTTTTGCATACAAAAATTTTCTTTTTCATAACAAAAGCAATCTTACCTATGTTTGATGTCCAGTAAAAAAATACCATGTTTCATGCATCTCACATGCCAGGATGCTCATCCGATACATATTGACTTCACATTCCAGGCCAGTCTAGCAACAAATTATCTTGTATTGCATTACAAAAATTTCTTTCCCTCCTGCAGGAAAACATTTGGACCATAATCTCAAATCATGGATGCTAAGGACAAAAGAAGAAAGAGGGATAGAGAGCGGGATGAACGCATGACCGATGAAGAAAGGCATGAGAAACTAAAAAAACGCCGTGAAGCCTATCAACGAAACAAAGAATCAGGAAAGACACCAGAACAGAAGGCGGCAAAATGCGCACAAGAAAAACAAAGATATGCAAATATGCAAACAGAAAAGAAGAAAGCAAGAATGGAACAAATTGAAGCTCACTGTCAATTGAAACGCAACACACCATCCAAAGATTCAATAGCAATGGAGAACCCTGAATATGTCGCAACTGAACAGGAGGAGATCACTTCTACATTTACTGTAAAACACAGGGATCATGTGGCAGCGGGGGAAAGGCAAGCGTTGCTACACCGTCGTAACGAAGAATTCACAAGAAGGCGGAAGCAATCTATTTCCGTATCATCAAAAGAAGATGAATCCATGACGAAAACCTGCAACGAAAACACCCAACCTCTAGAGCAGCCACAAGTCATGACTTACGGTAATAATGTCGATTTTATACTTGCATTCCAAGTAAATATAAATCTGTCTGTACAACTAACCATCTATTTTGGACAGACATCCCCTCCTCAATGTTTCCAAGCATCAGAGAAACAGATGCACCGACACAATCATTATACAATGATGATCACAGTAAAGTCACTATGTGGAAAGACATCCCCTGCACAATGCTTCCAACAATCAAAGAAGTGCATGCACGAATACAATCACTATGCAATGATGGAATCATATATGAGCAAGAAGAAATCATTAAAGAAATAGATGCGGCAGCAAAATCAATGTGCAACGAGGATCAAGGTAAGGTTATCAATTTCATATATGTTCTTTGGCAATTCAAACAATATATATATATATATATTATATTATATATATATATATATTTATATATTATATATATATATTACAACATAGGTAATGATGGAGTATATTTGAAGAAGACACAGACGAAGATGAATACATGTTCATCGGTGAAGGTATGCTTATACATTAAAATAAATATGCAACATTACAATACTACTTACTAAATTTAATATGCTGTATATCAAATCAGAGTGGGACAGAGAAGTGGAAATTGAAATCATAGAAGGCGAGGAAGAACTCAACCCTGATCCATATGATCTCGTCTACAGCAACATACCAACAAGCACAAACGTGCTCGAAAAAGAAGAAGATTGTGGTTTCTGCCATGCAACCAAATTCAAGTATGAAACTAAGGGATTATGCTGCAAAAAAGGACAGATAAGACTAGCCAATCCAAATACACCACCAGAACTCATGAGACTTTGGACAAGCAACGACTCTGATGCAAGACATTTTCGGCAAAATATAAGTTTTTCAATGGGCACTTCCGTTTACTAAACTATTACTTGCCAGTCGACAGAGACACAACAGACATGCGAACGGCCGGTATTTACACCTTTCGAGCACATGGTCAAATATATCACAACATACACTCATTTGGTAATAGTCACTCAGATCCAAAGCATCTGGAACTATACTTCTACGACGATGGTCCAAGCTTAGAGCATCGATACCGCCGTTGCCGTGAGGAAATGTACGAGCAAGACAAGCATGTGATTGCAATAATAACAGACATCCTACGCGGTAACCCGTACTCTCAACAGTTTAGGAGTTTGGGACAAGCCCAAAACCTTGAGGACTACAGACTGATCTTGAACCTTGACCAGAGATTGGACCAAAGAACATACAACGAGCCAATCAATTCCGAGGTAGCTGCAGTGTGGATTGAAGGAAATGAAAGAAGAGATACTTATGACAGAAATGTAATATTACATGGGAACAACAACGAAAAAGAGCACATTCGATCATATTACGGGTGCTATGATCCGTTATCGTACCCTCTATTCTTTCCAAGAGCTGAACTGGGTTGGCATAGGAAAATCCCGAAGAGGGAAACACGAGAGGAAGATATTGGTGCTGAAAATATCAGTAATGACGATGACCCAGGTAAAAAAAATTCAAATACTATTACATTAAAATTCAATTTTCATATACTACCACCTATGCAACTAACTTTTTATGTTGCAATATTTGCACAGATTCGGTCAGTGGCCTATGGGTAACAATGAAAGAATACTACTGCTATAAATTTCATACACGACCAGGCATATTCAACCCAATTTTGCATGGTGGACGCCTTTTCCAACAGTTTGCTGTAGATACATACATCAAGATTGAAAGCTCCAGACTGGATTACATCTGGCATAATCAAAAGAAAATAAGGGCTGACCTATACCAAGGCCTTCTAGACAGCATTCAAGCTGGAGAACAGAATGGAGATGCGGTCGGAAAACGGAGAGTACTTGCCTCGTCATTTATTGGAGGACCACTAGATAAACTTCGTCGATATCTCGACGCTATGGCTTTAGTTAGAAAATATGGTAAGCCAGATGTATTCCTAACAATGACCTGCAACCCCAACTGGGAGGAGATAACACGTGAACTAGAGAATGGGCAAACAGCAGAAGATCGCCCAGACATTGTCGTTCGTGTTTTCAGGGCGAAGCTACAAGAAATGAAGAAGGAACTATTTGAGAAGGGCATTCTTGGAAAGGTTCAGGCATATACATATGTCGTAGAGTTCCAAAAGACGGGATTACCCCATGCTCACTTTTTGCTCATCATGACTCGAAAATACAAGTACACATGTCCAGAGCAGTATGACAGAATCATATCCGCAGAGCTCCCTAACAAGCACAAGTACCCAGAATTATACAAGATGGTAATCAAACATATGATGCATGGTCCTTGTGGTGCATTGAACAAATTTTGTCCATGCACAAAGAATCGTCCATCATGCAAGAACAATTATCCAAGACCATTTAACGAAACTACGATTCAAGGCAAGGACTCCTACCCAATATATAGGAGACGCAACGACGGCCGGACTGAAACGGTCCGAAATTGCAAACTAGATAACAGGTGGGTAGTTCCTTACAATCCCTATCTGTTAAGGATGTTCAACTGCCACATAAATGTTGAGACATGCTCAAGCATTAAAGCCGTGAAATACCTCTTCAAGTACATCTACAAGGGTCATGACCGAGCATCTGTATCCGTAACAGACAAAGTAGATGAAGAAGAAATCGACGAGATTAAGCAGTACAGAGACGCCCGGTGGGTGACACCTCCTGAAGCATTGTGGAGAATATATGGCTTCGAACTAAGCAAAATGCACCCACCAGTCTTGCAACTGCAGCTACATCTCCCAAATATGCACATGGTTTCATATCATAGCATGGAAAAATTACAGAATGTTATCGACCGTGAAGACACGGAAAGATCAATGTTGACTGCGTACTTTGAAGCAAACAGATCGCATGCAAAAGCACGAGGCATACTATACAGAGAGTTTCCGAAACATTATACTTGGCAGAGTCAGGGGAAATTTTGGCAACAGAGGAAGCGAGCCACTGTGTTCCAGGTTGGTAGGATCGTCTCAGCACACCCGGCTGAAGGAGAACGATACTATCTTCGAGTCCTCCTAAACCACGTGACAGGCGCCACCAGCTATGAAGACCTACGAACAATCGATGGACATGTAATGCCAACCTTTCGAGAAGCTGCAGAAAAAAGAGGTCTCATTGAGCCAGATAGCACATTGGATGACTGCATGACAGAAGCGGAGTTGTTTCGGATGCCATCATCGCTACGAAGACTATTCGCGACAATCTTGGTTTTTTGCGAGCCCAGCGATGTACGTAGCCTCTGGAACAAACACCTCGATGCAATGTCAGAGGACTACAGCAGAAACTGCAAATGCAAATACACAGTCGAACAGATGGTTCTGAAAAATATAAGAGACATGCTACACTCAATGGGAAAAGACATAGAATCGTTTCCTCTTCCAGAGATCGACCAACAGCATGAGATGACAGACGACATACCGAGGGAGATCATCGAGGAAACCTCCATCGAGGTGGAACCCGAGGACACATCTTTGCATAAGAACCTAAACAAGGAGCAGAAGGAGGCCTACGACGAAATCCTAGCCACAATTGACGGCCAAAGAGGAGGTATATTCTTTGTCGATGGACCTGGAGGCACGGGAAAAACTTTTCTTTACAGGGCTCTCTTAGCCACAATATGCGGAAAAGGCAAGATTGCTGTAGCGACAGCCACTTCCGGTGTTGCTGCTTCAATAATGCCCGGAGGGAGGACTGCGCACTCGAGGTTCAAGATTCCACTAAAAATAGACGACGGGGCTGTTTGTGGATTCACAAAACAGAGTGGGACAGCCAAACTACTGAAAGCAGCATCACTAATAATCTGGGATGAAGCATCTATGACCAAGAGGCAGACAGTTGAGGCGCTAGACAAAAGCATGCGGGACATAATGGACAGGCCAGAACTTCCATTCGGAGGAAAAACAGTCGTGTTTGGAGGGGATTTTAGGCAAGTGCTACCTGTTGTCCGAAAGGGAACAAGAGTCCAGATAGTATATTCATCACTACGCAAGTCGGTCCTCTGGAATTCAATGCGTCAATTGAAGCTCGTGCGCAACATGAGGGCTCAGAACGACCCGTGGTTCGCAGAATACCTACTACGCATTGGAAACGGAACCGAGGAGACAAATGATGATGGTGAAATACTACTACCTACAAGTATATGTGTGCCAAATAAGACGGATGACAATAGCCTTGATAGACTCATCGACAATGTCTACAAAACGGACGATGCTTCCCTAAAAGATCCAAAGTACATCACGTCAAGAGCAATTCTATCAACAAGGAACGACTCCGTAGACAACATCAACCTAAAAATGATTGATCACTTCCAGGGGGAAGAGATGGTGTACCACAGCTTCGATTCGGTAGAAGACGACCCACATAACTACTATCCACCAGAATTCATAAACACTCTCACCCCAAATGGACTGCCTCCACATATGTTGAAGCTCAAAATTAATTGCCCAATCATACTACTCAGGAACATCGACCCTGCTAATGGACTATGCAACGGCACGAGGTTGGTCGTACGTGGATTTCAAAAAAATACAATTGACGCAGAGATTGTGGTGGGACAACACTCTGGAATGCGAGTTTTCCTGCCAAGGATACCATTATGTCCCTCTGACGATGACATGTTTCCGTTCAGTTTCAAGAGGAAACAGTTTCCAGTCAGACTCAGTTTTGCAATGACAGTAAATAAATCACAATGCCAGACAATACCAAATGTCGGCATCTACCTGCCTGAACCGGTTTTCTCACATGGTCAACTATATGTCGCACTATCTAGAGCAACCGCGACATCAAACATAAAGGTACTAACAAGTACACATGATGAGAGCAAGCAGAAGAACAAAAAGTCCAGCATAGACGACACATACACAAAGGGAGAGAAGAAAAAGAGAAAGAAAAAGACCAGTACAAGCGGGACATATACGAAAAATATTGTCTACAAGGAAGTCGTAACCAAATAGGTAATACAACCTTTCAATTTCTTCTTCAAAATTTCAGTTACTACTTGAAAGGATCATCATTTAAGAAAAACTAAAGTGTTCATATTTCAAAATTCATTGCTTATTTTCTAACCTTAAACATACTACTTGGATTCTACAGAAACATTGCAGCCAGGTGACAACTTCGCAGTTAGAATTCAGAACTTCATCGTCTTCAAGGAGACAAGACTCATTTGTGTATATACAAATAATTCATGATTTCATTCTCATGTACAATGTCCTCAAGAACAAAATCATTCATGGTTTTATTAATCATGTGTCAATCAACTCATTCATGGTTTTGCTACAACCAACACTTTGCTTCCAATTTAATTTGCAATTATATCCAACTCCCAATGCTTATATATGTGGTGTACATAGACTGCTAACCCTGCTCAAACTGAGATACACCTATTTGACATTTAAAAAAAACCAGAAAGAATGAATCTTCATGCAAAGAGTACCACAAAGTGACAAAACAAATCACATATATTCAAGAGAAACTTACCCCAAGATTAGACAAAAGGAGAACAGGATCAGATCACATTCTAATTTTTATGTGATTCTAAAACGACTCTAATACTCAAACCTAGACTACTGCTAGTTATTACACATATAGTTCATCTGTGAAGCAGCAACACTACCAAAGAAACAAAACTAAAAAATATACGGACATTAAAGCATTGAGAAGAAGAATTATCATTGTTTTCAATATAGTCAGGAGGCTACTCATGATTAGTGAAAAGAGAATGGTGGTGTTCTAATACCTGGACTGTTGCTACTGTCACAGTGTCAAGCAAAGCATTGGAGGTATAGCTGTTTGACTTCACCCTTGTTAGCTTTGCTTCAAAATATACCAAAGTCTTTGCACAAATCACAATTACAGTTGAATCCAAAACCTAAATAAGCAAAGTGTCAACAATTAGAATACCCTAACTACTAAGTACTAACAACGATGAAAAAATATAACAATAATCTTCTGAAAAGATCCTGACGAACAAACCTCCCATTTCGTCAGTGTATCAAGGGGATAAATCCTTAGGGTCCTGCTTGTACTGGGATCAACCATAGGGATGGTCTCGGGCGCGACGGGGAGCTGGCCGGAGCGCACGGACGACGGCTCTGCTTGCCGGCGGTGCTTGCCGGTGGCGGCCGAAGGAGGACAGGGCTGGCTCCGGAGATCCACTCGGGAGCAAGAGGAGGCTGGAGGAGAGGGCCAGGCGTGGCTTCGCGTCTCCAAGAGCCACGAGGTCGTCGCCGCCGGCGTCGGGCGTCAAAGTCAATCGCGGATGCTCCGTCGTGCAAGGCTTTCGCCAGTCACCTTCCAGTCCGGCTGCGCGGTGATCGCGGCGCCGCCACATCCGCGGCCACCGGCAGACGAGCAGCACCACCACAAGATTGCCTATCGCGCCTCTGCCACAGGTGCCACAGCTAGCCCCCGCGCGTGCTGGCCGGCCGCCAGATCTGGCGAGCAATCAAGCCACTACACACCGGCCCCATTGCCCACAGCCACCCACCGGGAGGGGCTCCATCACCACGGCACGAGACTCCGCCCCGGCTCCCGTGCGCCGACGAGCAGGCGGCCACCGCCCCAGCCGTTGCAGCAAACACGCCAGCGCTGCCAGCCGGGAAGTGACTGGCCAGCAGCCACCGTGGCTGAGGATAGGAGAGCACCGCTTGGGTGGTGTTAGGTGGATGGAGAAGAGAAGGGCGAGCTGCTTTGGGTGGTGATGGAGGAAGACGGAGGCGGAGCGGCGCCTGAGTGGATGAGAGGAACGGTGATGTGTGGATAGTGGAAGTGTGGAAGGGGCACGCAGTGGTGATGAGTGGGGATTTTGGGTGCCTCTTGCTTTTTTTTAATCAAAATTGTATCGGAAGCTGCTGGATGCGGACGTGCTCATCCCGGGCGGCTGGAACGGGACCAGAATGTGGTGAGATGCAAGTGCCGAGGCATTCCTACTGAGATTGATATAGTATTAACCAGACCAAGATGAGTAGTAAGTACTGTGGTATTCCTGCTGATTGAAGTTTGGGATAGTCTGCTAAATGGAATTGTTCAGAGCTATTCGTGGGTGTATATCAATCAAGGGATCGGTGTTGTTCAGTTTGATTCTGGTTTAGTCCATTGCTGCACGATTAAAAAAATTGTACAATTTCGTTTTTTGTTCATATTTTGCCCATTTTTCATACAAAAATTCAAATTTCAAAATTTCAAAATTCAAAATTTAAAAAGTACAATCTCAGTCCTTTTCGTCCGAGATTTTCCAAAAAAATTCAAACATCCAAAATTCACCCATTCATTCAAGGACAGTAAATTTTTCAAAACAAAACACAAAACCTTGGCTCGATGCTATGCGTGCTAGCACCTATTACAATTTTTTTACCCAATGAGCACCAACTACAATTAGTTGTTGTTGTTTGTTGTTACTGTCATAATTTAATATTCATTCCTGCCACATCTTACGAATACATTATCAGATAGGCCGACTAAAAGTGAGTGAATATTGGAAAGAAAGATTTCTTAAGGTAAAAGATATTTGGGGCTCACGGGCACTTGCTGACCATCAAGATATTACTCAACTTTGAATGTCATCGATGTCGTTGATGAGATAGGGAGGAAAGAAGACGGATGAAGAGTAGAGAGAGTGCGGCAACGGTGCATCTTGCTCGCGACCTGTTTCGCCCCGCATGCCAGCTGGGAGGGAGGAGCTCTTGCCTTTAGAACGTAAAAACTAAAAAGGAGACGAACAACATTCATAGCTGGATAAGGATTAGGCAATGTTGTACTAATATATAATATATATACACAGGTTAGGACACACATGGGAAACTCAAAAAATATGTTTCACATCCGACTTATAAACTATCAATTTCATTACACCTTTTGTGGTATATAAATTATTGCAACGTCACTAATTTAATTTATTGAGTTAGGGCATGTGGATTTTTTTTCTCCCGTTGCAATCGCACGGACACTTTTCCTAGTTAATCCTAAACTAAACCTACTCTAATTAAACAAAGACCGGCCCCACTGGGCAGTGGCCCTGCTGGCCACACTCACACACACGCACAGACACATCACACACACACAGGGCGCTCATGGCCATAGCCAGCAGCAGCTAGCAGTGGCAGCAGCAAAGCAGCGGCAGCAAGCAGCAGCATAGCAGCGGCAGCAACAGAGCAGCAGCAGCGAGCAAGCAGCAGAGCCGCGGCAAGAGCAGCAGTGGCAAAGCAGCAGTAGCGCAATGGCAGCACAGCAAGCAGCAGCAGAACATCAGCAGCAACGAGCAGCATCGGCAGCGAGCAGCAGCGTAGCACAGCGGCAGGGAGCAGCAGCGCAGCGGTAGAGAGCAGCAGGGTAGCAGCAGCAGCAGCAGCAGCAAAGGAGCAGCGGGCGCAAGTGTACGCGGAAGCGGAGCTCCGGCCACGGTGAACAACGGCGTAAACGACACGGATCGAAGGGGGAAAGGGGAGGAATCGGTAGAGGAACTTGGACACCGCGGAGTTTGTGGACATGGTTAGCGAGCACGGGGGTCGCCGGACGCGACGAGCTCGACGATGGGAGGCGGCGGCCGTGGCGGTTAGTTAGCTCGATGCCGAGCGTATGGTGAGGCCCGGCTTGATTCGATGGATGTAGACGAAGGAGATGAGGGTGGGGAAGCTTCTGGACACGATCTCAGGCGACGGAGAGGCCAATGGCCGTGGCTACGTCGACGGCCATGGCGCTCACGTGCTCGGGCACCGTCAAAAAGAGAGGGAGAGGGGAGCGAGGGGGCAACAGAGCGGCTAGGGTTGTCCATCCCGTCGGGGAGGGTCTTATCCTTCTCGGGGGCGCTCCGTATGTTTGACACGGCGGCAACGGCGGCCATGGAGGCGTGGATGGCCGACACGCACAGGCTACAGCCTCCTCTGCCTGTAGCTTAGCGAGAGGAAGGAGAAGGCCGGCTGCGGGCTGGGCTGCGGTGCACTGTGGCACTTAGGCCCAGTAGCACAGTAGGTTCCTTCCGCTTTTCTTTTTCTTTTTCTGTTCCATTTCTCCACTTCGGTTTCCTAATTTTCTTTCGTAGCAAATGATTTTTGTTAGATATGAAACTTGGCACATAAATTACACACATTATTTCTAGACCACCCAGAAGTCTTGGAATTATTTGGAAAGGCAAAGAAATTTATTTGCATTTAAATTGTCCTATTAAATGTTTTTGGTTCAGTACAATAATTGTTGGAGTCAAATGAGGTTGGTTTCTCTTGGAAAATTACTTGTGGATTTTCCAGAAGGGTGCGAACAATTTTAAATAACAATTTAAAAAAAATGATTTTATATTCTGAATTTGAATTGACCCAATTTGGGGAGTTGGATTATTTTCTAGATGCAATTTAATTTAAAATAACTATGATGGCATGGCAAGGTTTATTAGGTTAATTGCTTTATTAGGGTTGGGGATGTCACAACTCTCCTCGTCTAAAAGAAAGTCTCGTCCCGAGATTTAAGGTCTGGTTACGTATTCTAACGGATCTTCTTGTTCTTTGTTGCTCTTCTCGAAGAGGTCGGTCCATGGTATTCATGTCTTCATTTCCCTGCATCAGTGCGTCATGATGAAGTTGTCACTCTTCCTTTAGGATCTTCATCGTTCTTACGAAAAGGATAAGGGGTAACTCTATAAGAATGGATGTAACCAAGTCAAGTATCAGACAATTTAACTTAGGAGACGAGGCATAAGTATCATCCGAGTAGAAACTCAGGAAAATTATCGAGAGCCATATAAGAAGGTACAAAAAGTTTCAAGCAGATAGGCAATCATTCGATACCGGGATAACATTGCATTTGATACCGGAATGGAATACGTTAGGGAAGGTGGCTCGTGGAAATACATATGAAGCCAAGTGCAAAGGATACTTCAGAAATAAGGATGTGCAGGAGAGTCAGGTTTTGGTCCCGTGGACCTGTGAGTTAGGCTGGACTATGAATAAGAAGGGTGGTGGTATCTTGTGCGATCACGATATAAGGTTTGTCAGAGAACAGCTTGTCAGCTATATTGGCAACAGCGTCGGTACCAAGGGTGAGGGACAAGGAGAACCATTATCCTGCTCGTTAAGATGAGGCAGAGCAATTGGCAAGGTTCTCGTCCATCGGTGGTTACCGGAATGTTAACAACAATAGTAACCGGGTTTTACTGACAGGGTTGTACACCGGGGTGTTTACATAAGGAGATAATTATTACTACTTAGATCATATAAATTACAAGGAAGGTTAAACAGACCAATGAAAAGGAAAATGTGTTTATACACATGTATTAAGAGTATATCCTTCCCAAGAATAAGCAGAGCATGATATACATGATAGGACATCAAGTATGTAACCCTTTATATAAAGGGGCAAGGAAAATTCATGATGTTTACTCATAGAACGGTGTTTGGATAATTGATCGAGAAACATTTATCATTGCGCTGCCAATGTTCTTGTTGATATTCGGAGTGTCATAGTCATGCTTTGGGGTAGCAATAATATGGTGTTTAAGTAACGGTTAGGTTTGAAGATCACAAGAAATACACAAGGAACAATTTCAAGAATAGCAAGGAACTCAAGGTATAATCCAAAACATGACCAAGTCTATGTTGGAAACAAAGTAAGGAGGTTGTCGATGACAGCATAAATTATCGAGGGGCGTGATGATGAGGTAATAGCAAGGTAACATGATCAAAATGAAAGACATGATAAAGCAGAAGGTCAATAGAACCACGGATAAGATACAAACTCGGAATCAATCTGGATGTTCAAGGCAAAACGACATGACAAAGAAGCTCGATGTAAGCTTAGCTCATCGTCAAAAATTGTGCTCCGGGAAGAAGGACCAGGTAGCACAGTTAAAATTAGCACGACAATGATGTAGCCGATAGGCTATGAATGACATGACTTATCGGTGATCTTGAGTGACCAACAACTCAGAACCCGTGGGAAGACTGAAATCGGTGAGAAGCAATACTTGATGAAGAACTCCTATCAAGTAATGCAGTTCCATGATGTCCTCGAGATACAAGAGGGTAATACTCCAAGGTAGATCAGAGTAGAGGTTGGACTGGTTTATTGATCTGCAGAGCGCAAATATTTTAACCTTGTTTGAGAAATGGATGAGATTCCGAAATGAATTCCTCTAAGACATATCAAATGAGAACAACATGGTCAGAACCATAATTGCACGGGGTTCCAAAATGAGGAGATACCGAATGGTTATATAAAGGGACAGTTATTCTTGTGAGAAGCTTCCATGATAAGATCCACATCGTTTCCATGGGCATGAACATAAAGTTCAAGGTCGACTCCCACTTCTTCAAAGCATAACATTTCATCTACCTCTCGTTTTGAGAATGTTTTTAACATTGAAAATTTATTTGGTGAATCATTTGAAGAGCATGACCTGTGAAAACTTTCGGGTTCACACAGGTTTCAAAAAGCATAGGCACAACCCGTCAGGGCATTTTAGGTACCCATACAACACACAACGGAAAATGAATACAAGCTCGAAAGTGAGGGTACAGATGGCAAGGGCAGAGGATACCTTTCACCAAAGGCATTTTATATCAGGGGAAATTTGTCAATGATTTAAAACATGAAGGAACGGCCGGGTAGTAAGCCACCAAGGATCTAGCGGTCCGCAAAAGATCTGATGTGAGTATCGGTACTCAACCAGCAAAGGAAAGAATGAAAAGGCATCGGATTATAGAAACATCTGAATAATTCGAGTATAGAATACAAAAGGATTATGATTCCCAAATTGGGAAAGTAGAAGAAGATGCTCTGATCAAGGATGAGTAAATTGAATAGACTTAGAGGGACAATCGATCAAGAATCAGCTCATGTCTGGAATGACATCTGAGCCGGAAGGACGAATTCTCGGAATCGACTGATGGTTGCGAGTATTCGCATATATGTTGAATCAATAGGGTGGGAACGACAATCGCAGAGGATTTCAACGGAGATTGTTGAACAACTGGAATTAACCATAAGTAGGCGACAAGGAATTTCAACAACAATAGGACATATAGGATTCTCGGAAAGTCGGAGAGTATTACAGGGCATCTTGTAATAACAAGAGCAACTGAAAATGAATGTATGAACGACAAGTGTATGTAGTTATCCATAGGGATTTATCGATGGTAGGGAATTGTAAAAGCGGTGGGCACATAGGGTCTCCGGAAAACATCGGAGAGTATCTTCGGAATCGTCTCGTAAATCAAGAGAGTAGTGGGAACAACTGGATCTCCGGAAGGAAGTCGTCACGAGAACCTAGAGTTAAAAGTTAGCAAAATCGATAACCCAAAAGGAAGAGAAGTTCAGAACCCAGGGTAAAGATGCGGAATAAAAGATCCTAATCCCATTCATCCACGATGTGGGCCCGTAAGCCACACAACACTGTTAGTAGTTAGAAAATAGTTTTTAAAAGACTAGACTCAACATCGCCCAAGGAGTTTGAAAGGGGTTCCTACAGGCTGTCGGCTCTGATACCAGCTTGTGACGCCCCCGAACTCAATCGTGCACTAATCATGCACGCAGCATGCACGACCAAGATTAAAGACTCACTGTATAATATCACAACACAACTTTATGACACAAATTAAACATAAAACAAAATATTACAAACAAGGGGTACTAAGACCCAATATTACATCAAGAGTTAGGTCTAACTACAAACAATTACAAAGGTGCCTTAAGAAGGCGAAAACAAACAACGACTCTGATCGAAAGAGGCAAGGCCTCCTGCCTGGGACCTCTGAACTACTCGGCGATGTCGAACTCCACGTAGTAATCTTCCTCGGGATCCTCTGGCTCCTGGGTTCCACCATCTGATCCAGCAACCGGGTAGAAGAAAAGAGAAGCAAAGCAACAGTGAGTACTCATCCAAAGTACTCGCAAGACTTACATTAAATCTATGCTAAGTATGCATTGGTATCAAAGAAGGGGGCTATATCTATGGACTATACTGCAGAAATGCCAGAGTAGAGGGGGAAAGCCTATCTTAATGAAGACTAGCATCTTACAACATTAGAAGAGAGTAGCATAATTGATACCAATTTGCTCTTAGGAACAAAATGTAGTAACATTGTAAGTAGTAGTAACAGGTAGTAACATCATAAGGCATCATCGTGCCCTGAGATCCTTCCTCGACTACCCTGCGTGAAAGCGATCATGGAGCAGTTATAACAATTAAGTATTTCATTTAGTATCTGGTTATAGTTGTAAAAGATCAGGATACAACTCCAAGCGTCATGTTACCGTGGACACGGCTATTCGAATAGATTGCCTTCCCTACAGGGGTGCACCACATAGCCCGACACGCTCGATTACCCCTGTCCAGACATACTTTCCTGGGTAATGCCCGACATCAGAGTGATCGACACGCTGAAATCCTACCTAAGCTCTCCAGAGAGGTCCCCCCTGGTCTACATCCTAAGCACGAAATGGCTGTTCAGCTGCTCACCCTAACAGCTCTGGGTCGTTACGTGCAGGGTCAGGACCAAGCGGATCTCATCTTGGATCCTCTTGCCTGCCCGGTCGCATCTCTGAACTGGACATCTGACTGAGCTTTCGGGAGGAACTGACGATGCCGAGGGCCCCATAAACCATTATCCCACGTGGTAGTTAGTGTGTATAAGCCAGTGACCAACTTAGATCAAATACCCAAATCTTGTTAAGCGTGTTATTGTTAAGTAACCACGGACGATGACCAGGGCCCAAGCCCACCTCTCCCCTAGATGGTATCCGCCTGCCTTGTCGTTTCGCCACAGTAATCTCTCATGGGTACTCTTGGAGCCGACCTGACTTTAGCATATTATGAGTTTTACAGTAATATAAAGTATACCCGTGATCATCGCCCAGAGGGATCACGGCCCGATTGTTGGGAAATGTAGCATACAATTTCAAAAAAAATCTACGCTCACGCAAGATCTATCTAGGAGATGCATAGCAACGAGAAGGGGAGAGTGTGTCTATGTACCCTCGTAGACCGAAAGCGGAAGCGTTTGACAACGCGGTTGATGTAGTCAAACTTCTTCTCGTTCCGACCGATCAAGCACCGAACGTACGGCACCTCCGAGTTCTGCACACGTTCAGCTCGATGACGTCCCTCGAACTCTTGATCCAGCAAAGTGTCGAGGGAGTAGATGAGTTCCGTCAGCACGACGGCGTGGTGACGGTGATGGTGAAGTGATCCGCGCAGGGCTTCGCCTAAGCACCGCGAGAATATGACCGAGGGTGTAATCTATGGAGGGGGGCGCCGCACATGGCTAACTGATGTTGTTGTGTCCTTTTGGGGCGCCCCTCTCCTCTATTTATATATGTGTAGGGGCTTGGAGTAGAAGGAATAGTACCACGTGAAAAGTAACCATGAATAGTACACACGTGGACTTGGACTCCAAGTCCAATCCTATTCCTACTAGGACACCTTCCCTTTTTGCCTTCCCTAGACACATGGGCTTTTGAGGACTTAGTGCGCCTAGCCCAATAAGGCCAGGGAGCTTATTATGATGTGTATTACCGAGAGGGCCCAGAGATACCTCTCCGATACTCGGAGTGACAAATCCTAATCTTGATCTATGCCAACCCAACAGACACCTTCGGAGATACCTGTAGAGCATCTTTATAATCACCCAGTTACGTTGTGACGTTTGATAGCACACAAGGCATTCCTCCGGTATCCGGGAGTTGCATAATCTCATAGTCGAAGGAATATGTATTTGACATGAAGAAAGCAGTAGCAATAAAACTGAACGATCATTATGCTAAGCTAACGGATGGATCTTGTCCATCACATCATTCTCCTAATGATGTGATCCCGTTATCAAATGACAACTCATGTCCATGGTTAGGAAACTTAACCATCTTTGATTAACGAGCTAGTCTAGTAGAGGCTTACTAGGGACACGGTGTTTTGTCTATGTATCCACACATGTATCAAGTTTCCGGTTAATACAATTCTAGCATGAATAATAAACATTTATCATGATATAAGGAAATATAAAATAACAACTTTATTATTGCCTCTAGGGCATATTTCCTTCAGTCTCCCACTTGCACTAGAGTCAATAATCTAGTTCACATCGCCATGTGATCAACACCCAAATGGTTTACTAGAGTCAATAATCTAGTTCACATTGCCATGTGATTAACACCAATAGTTCACATTGCCATGTGACGAACATCCAAAGGGTTTACTAGAGTCAATAATCTAGTTCACATCGCCATGTGATTAACACCCAAAGAGTACTAAGGTGTGATCATGTTTTTCTTGTGAGAGAAGTTTAGTGAATGGGTCTGCCACATTCAGATCCGTATGTATTTCGCAAATTTCTATGTCTACAATGCTCTGTATGGAGCTACTCTAGCTAATTGCTCTCACTTTCAATATGTATCCTGATTGAGACTTAGAGTCATCTGGATCAGTGTAAAAGCTTGCATCGACGTAACTTTTTACGACGAACTCTTTATCACCTCCATAACCGAGAAATATTTCCTTAGTCCTCTAAGGATAATTTTGACCGCTGTCTAGTGATCTACTCCTGGATCACTATTGTTTCCCTTTGCCAAACTCATGGCAAGGTACACAATAGGTTTGGTACACAGCATGGCATACTTTATAGAACCTATGGCTGAGGCATAGGGAATGACTTTCATTCTCTCTCTATCTTCTGCCGTGGTCGGGCTTTGAGTCTTACTCAACTTCACACCTTGTAACATAGGCAAGAACCCTTTCTTTGACTGATCCATTTTGAACTTCTTCAAAATCTTTGTCAAGGTATGTGCTTTGTGAAAGTCCTATTAAGCATCTCGATCTATCCCTATATATCTTGATGCTCAATACGTAAGCAGCTTCACCGAGGTCTTTTATTGAAAAACTCTTATTCAAGTATCCTTTTATGCTATCCAGAAATTCTATATCATCTCCAATCAACAATATGTCATCCACATATAATATCAGAAATGCTATAGAGCTCCCACTCACTTTCTTGTAAATACAGGCTTCATCATAAGTCTGTATAAAACCATATGCTTTGATCAAATCATCAAAGCGTATATTCCAACTCCGAGATGCTTGCACCAGTCCATAGATGGATCGCTGGAGCTTGCACACTTTGTTAGCACCTTTAGGATTGACAAAACCTTTTGGTTGGATCATATACAACTCTTTAAGAAATCCATTAAGGAATGCAGTTTTGACATCCATTTGCCAGATTTCATAAAATGCGGCAATTGCTAACATGATTCAGACAGACTTAAGCATCGCTACGAGTGAGAAAATCTCATCGTAGTCAACACATTGAACTTGTCGAAAACCTTTTGTGACAATTCGAGCTTTCTAGATAGTAACACTACCATCAGTGTCCGTCTTCCTCTTAAAGATCCATTTATTCTCTTTGGCTCGCCGATCATCGGGCAAGTCCACCAAAGTCCACAGTTTGTTCTCATACATGGATCCTATCCCAGATTTCATGACCTCAAGCCATCTGTCGGAATCTGGGCTCATCATAGCTTCTTCATAGTTCGTAGGTTCACCTTGGTCTAGTAACACGACTTCCAGTACAAGATTCCAGTACCACTCTGGTGTGGATCGTGTTCTGGTTGACCTACGTGGTTCTGTAGTAACTTGATCCGAAGTTTCATGATCATCATCATTAGCTTCCTCTCTAGTTGGTGTAGGCATCACGGGAACGGTTTTCTCTGATGAACTACTTTCCAATTTGAGAGAAGGTACAATTACCTCATCAAGTTCTACTTTCCTCCCACTCACTTCTTTCGAGAGAAACTCCTTCTCTAGAAAGGATCCATTCTTAGCAACAAAGATCTTGCCTTCGGATCTGTGATAGAAGGTGTACCCAACAGTTTCTTTTGGGTATCCTATGAAGACGCACTTCTCCGATTTGGGTTCGAGCTTATCAGGCTGAATTTTTTCACATAAGCATCGCAACCCCAAACTTTAAGAAACGACAGCTTAGGTGTCTTGCCAAACCACAGTTCATACGGTGTCGTCTCAACGGATTTAGATGGTGCCCTATTTAACGTGAATGCAGCTGTCTTTAATGCATAACCCCAAAACAATAGTGGTAAATCGGTAAGAGACATCATAGATCGCACCATATCTAATAAAGTACGGTTACAACATTCGGACACACCATTACGCTGTGGTGTTCCAGGTGGCGTGAGTTGTGAAACTATTCCAAATGAAGGCCAAACTCGTAACTCAAATATTCGCCTCCGCGATCAGATCGTAGAAACTTTATTTTCTTGTTACGATGATTTTCTACTTCACTCTGAAATTCTTTGAACTTTTCAAATGTTTCAGACTTATGTTTCATCAAGTAGATATACCCATATCTGCTCAAATCATCAGTGAAGTTCAGAAAATAACGATACTTGCCGCGTGCTTCAACACTCATCGGACCGCATACATCGGTATGTATTATTTCCGATAAGTCATTAGCTCGCTCCATTGTTCCGGAGAATGGAGTTTCAGTCATCTTTCCCATGAGGCATGGTTCGCAAGTATCAAATGATTCATAATCAAGTGATTCCAAAAGTCCATCTGCATGGAGTTTCTTCATGCGCTTTACACCAGTATGACCTAAGCGGCAGTCCCACAAGTATGTTGCACTATCATTATTAACTTTGCATCTTTTGTCATCAATATTATGAATATGTGTATCACTATGATCGAGATTCAATAAACCATTTACATTGAGTGTATGACCATAGAAGGTTTTATTCATGTAAACAGAACAACAATTATTCTCTGCCTTAAATGATTAACCGTATCGCAATAAACATGATCCAATCATATTCATGCTCAACGTGAACACCAAATAACATTTATTTATTTAGGTCCAACACTAATCCCGAAGGTAGAGGGAGTGTGCGATGATGATCTTATCAACCTTGGAATCTCTTCCAACACACATCGTCACTTCGTCCTCAACTAGTCTCTGCTCATTTTGTAACTCCTGTTTCGAGTTACTAATCTTAGCAACTGAACAGGTATCAAATACCCAGGGGTTACTATGAACACTAGTAAAGTACACATCAATAACATGTATATCAAATATACCTTTGTTCACTTTGCCATCCTTCTTATCCGCCAAGTATTTGGGGCAGTTCCGCTTCCAGTAACCATTTCCTTTGCAGTATAAGCACTCAGTTTCAGGCTTGTGTCCAGCTTTGGGCTTCTTCATGGGAGTGACAACTTGCTTGTCATTCTTCTCGAAGTTCCCTTTCTTTCCCTCGCCCTTTTTCTTGAAACTAGTGGTCTTGTCAACCATCAACACTTGATGCTTTTTCTTGATTTCTACCTTCGCCGATTTCAGTATCGCGAAGAGCTCGGGAATCGTTTTCATCATCCCTTGCATATTATAGTTCATCATGAAGTTCTAGTAACTTGGTGATAGTGACTAGAGAACTCTGTCAATTACTATCTTATCTGGAAGATTAACTCCCACTTGATTCAAGCGATTGTAGTACCCAAACATTCTGAGCACATGCTCACTAGCTGAGCTATTCTCCTCCATCTTGTAGGCAAAGTACTTGTCAGAGGTCTCATACCTCTTAACACGGGCATGAGTCTGAAATATCATTTTCAGCTCTTGGAACATCTCATATGCTCCATGGCGTTCAAAACATTTTTGAAGTCCCGATTCTAAGCCGTAAAGCATGGCGCACTAAACTATCAAGTAGTCATCATATCGAGCTTGTCAAACGTTCATAACGTCTGCATCTGCTCCTGCAATAGGTCTGTCACCTAGCGGTGCATCAAGGACATAATTCTTTTGTGCAGCAATGAGGATAAACCTCAGATCATGGACCCAGTTTGCATCATTGCTACTATCATCTTTCAACTTATTGTTCTCTAGGAACATATAAAAAATAAACGGGGAGCAACATCGTGAGCTATTGATCTACAACATAATTTGCAAATACTATCAGGACTAAGTTCATGATAAATTAAGTTCAATTAATCATATTACTTAAGAACTCCCACTTAGATTGACATCCCTCAAGTCTTCTAAATGATACGTGATCCAAATCAACTAAACCATGTCCGATCATCACGTGAGATGGAGTAGTCATCAATGGTGAACATCTCTATATTGATCATATCTACTATATGATTCACGTTCGACCTTTCGGTCTCTAGTGTTCCAAGGCCATGTCTGTACATGCCAGGCTTGTCAAGTTTAACCCGAGTATTCCGCATGTGCAAAACTGTCTTGCACCCGTTGTATTTGAACGTAGAGTCTATCACACCCGATCATCACGTGGTGTCTCAACACGATGAACTGTCGCAACGGTGCATACTCAGGGAGAACACTTATACCTTGAAATTTTAGTTAAGGGATCATCTTATAATGCTACCGCCGTACTAAGCAAAATAAGATGCATAAAGATAAACATCACATGCACTCAAAATATGTGACATGATATGGCCATCATCGTCTTGTGCCTTTGATCTCCATCTCCAAAGCACCGTCATGATCTCCATCGTCACCGGCTTGACACCTTGATCTCCATCGTAGCGTCGTGGTCGTCTTGCCAACTATTGCTAACGCATAGTGATAAAGTAAAGCAATTACATGGCGTTTGCATTTCATACAATAAAGCGACAACCATAAGGCTCCTGCCAGTTGCCGATAACTTTTACAAAACATGATCATCTCATACAACAATGTATATCACATCTTGTCTTGACCATATCACATCACAACATGCCCTGCAAAAACAAGTTAGACGTCCTCTACTTTGTTGTTGCAAGTTTTACGTGGCTGCTACGGGCTTCTAGCAAGAACCGTTCTTACCTATGCATCAAAACCACAATGGTGTTTCGTCAAGTTTGCTGTTTTAACCTTCAACAAGGACAGGCCGTAGTCAAATTCAATTCAATTAAAGTAGGAGAAACAGACACCCGCCAGCCACCTTTATGCAAACCTAGTTGCATGTCTGTCGGTGGAACCGGTCTCATGAATGTGGTCATGTAACGTTGGTCCGGGCCGCTTCATCCAACAATAACGCCGAATCAAAATAAGACATTGGTGGCAAGCAGTATGACTATCACCGCCCACAACTCTTTGTGTTCTACTCGTGCATATCATCTACGCATAGACCTGGCTCGGATGCCACTGTTGGGAAACGTAGCATACAATTTCAAAAAAAATCTACGCTCATGCAAGATCTATCTAGAAGATGCATAGCAATAAGAAGGGGAGAGTGTGTCTACGTACCCTCGTAGACCGAAAGTGGAAGCATTTGACAACGCGGTTAATGTAGTCGAACTTCTTCTCGTTCCGACCGATCAAGCACCGAACGTACGACACCTCTGAGTTCTGCACACGTTCAGCTCGATGACATCCCTCGAACTCTTGATCCAGCAAAGTGTCGAGGGAGTAGATGAGTTCCATCAGCACGACGGCGTGGTGACGGTGATGGTGATGTGATCCGCGCAGGGCTTCGCCTAAGCACCGCGAGAATATGACCGAGGGTGTAATCTGTGGAGGGGGGCGCCGCACACGGCTAACTGATGTTGTTGTGTCCTTTTGGGGCGCCCCCTCTCCTCTATTTATATATGTGTAGGGGCTTGGAGTAGAAGGAATAGTACCACATGAACAGTAACCGAGAATAGTACACACGTGGACTTGGACTCCAAGTCCAATCCTATTCCTACTAGGACACCTTCCCTAGCCACATGGGCTTTTGAGGACTTAGTGTGCCTTGCCCAATAAGGCCAGGGCGCTTCCCCTTAGCCCATGCCAGCCCTTGGGATGTGGTGGACCCACTTGTGGACTTTCGGACCCCTTCGGAATCCTCCAGAACCTTCTGGAAGCTTCACTACAGGAAATATGTCAACTTGTGACCTTCTCTCAGTGACCCCGGCTGAATTGGTCGTAAATCCATGGCCATTTCGCTTGGAAGGGCTCAAACCCTGAAATTGCCTTACACCAAATGGTCATAAAGTAGACAAGAGTGGTCGACGACCTTATTTCTACCTGATTACGACCAATATAAATGGTCGTGAGGTTGTGAACGTGGATTCATTGGTACTTAAGGTGTCACTCAAGGTGGGCTTGGGCCTCGGTGGAACGAGGCCACCTTCTTTTTTTTTAAATGTGTGCCATGTAGGCCTCGGCCCATCCACGAAGAAATTTGGGATGCCCTCATATTACTAAAAAAAACATATATTTGGCCCAACGAAAATGGGAAAATAACAAATTTTTCATGTATTTAAATTTTTCTAACCAATATCAACAATGTTTTATATGTATATAAAAATGTACAATGTGTAAAAACAAACATAGACATCAAAACGTATGTATGAAAAGATGTTTTTTTGTTTGGAATATATGAAAATATGTTAATCATGTATTTGAAAAAAGTTAAACATATATAAACAATATGTCCAATGTGTCTTAAAAAATTTAGACATGTGTTCAAAATATTAGACATCAAAATATTTATTAAAAATGTTAAAGATGTAACTAAAAACCATTTAATATCTATAAAAAATGTTTCTAGTGTACACAAATATCTTCATAAAATGTGGTCTAATATTCTTGAAAAATGGAGAAGTTATTTTTACAAAAAATATTTCTTAGGTTCTTCACAAAAAAACTCATTTTGGGAACTCAAAAAATAGAAAATGAATATGCGGAAATTTGTCTTTTTCACGAGAGGTGGATCAAAAACTTTTTACACGCAACCATTTGGTCAATTGTACATTAAATATGGCCTAGTATTTTAGAAATTTAATTTGGTCCAATTTTGCCACAAATATATGGTAGGTTCTTCACAAAAAAACCTCATTTTGGAAACTAAAAATGGAAAATTGATTTTTTGTCCAAAGAAAATAAAAAATCCCTTAGGAAACATTGTTCGTCATTGCAATATGCACCCTTGTGCACTATATGAGATCATTTGAACAAACTATGCCATGAATTTTTTATGCCCGTTTCAAAATGCGGTCAAAACGGTGGGCTTGATCGTTCCTAGCTAGTGGTTGAATCTTGGAAAACTTTTGATGTTTCTCTGATTAAATAGATACTTATGTACCTATAAATGATTTTTGAAAAAAATAAAGAGCAAACTATGAGGCATCTGCAGTTCAAATTTGACCTGCTTCCTACTGAATCGGCGGAAATTTGTCTTTTTCACGAGAGGTGTATAAAAACTTTTGCCAACCAACCATTTTGTCAATTGTGCATTAAATATGGCCTACTATTTTAGAAAATAGATTTGGTCCAATTTTGCAACAAATATATGGTAGGTCCTTCACAAAAAAACTCATTTTCGGCACTCAAAAAATAGAAAATGAAATTTCCATGCAAATAAAATGAAAACTACCTTAGGCAACATTGTTTGGAATTCCAAGATGCACCCTTGTGCACAATATGAGATCATTTGAACAAACTATGCCATGAATGTGGTCATAAGATTGATCATTTGGTTTGAAAGCCACGAATCTTCACGCATGATCGCTCATTTTTTAGAACACTTTTTTAAAATAATTGCTGTATTACAAGTTTATTATTTTTCCTGATAACTTGGTCACATATAATGACACAATGCGAACGTTTTCCAATTTTTTGATTTTTTTGAATATTTTATGCCTGTTTCAAAATGCGGTCAAAACGGCGGGCTTGACCATTCCTAGCTAGTTGTTGAATCTTGGAAAATTTTTGATGTTTCTCTGATTAAATAGATACTTATGTACCTATAAATGATTTTTGGAAAAAATAAAGAGCAAAGTATGAGGCAGCTGCAGTTCAAATTTGACCCGCTTTCTACTAAATCGGCGGAAATTTGTCTTTTTCACCAGAGGTGGATCAAGGCTTTTGACACCGAACCATTTGGTCAATTGTATGTTAAATATGGCCTAGTATTTTAGAAAATTGATTTGGTCCAATTTTGCAACAAATATATGGTAGGTCCTTCACAACAAAAAACTCATTTCCAGCACTCAAAAAATGGAAAATGAAATTTCCGTGCAAAGAAAATGAAAACTCCCTTAGGCAACATTGTTTGGAATTCCAAGATGCACCCTTGTGCACAATATGAGATCATTTGAACAAACTATGCCATGAATGTGGCCATAAGATTGATCATTTGGCTTGAAAGCCATGAATCTTCACGCATGATAGCTCATTTTTTAGAACACTTTTTTAAAATAATTTCCGTATTACAAGTTTATTTTTTTGCCTGGCAACTTGGTCACATATAATGACACAATGCGAAGGTTTTCCAATTTTTTAATTTTTTATGCCCGTTTCAAAATGCGGTCAAAACGGCGGGCTTGATCGTTCCTAGCCAGTGGTTGAATCTTGGAAACTTTTGATGATTCTCTGATTAAATAGATACTTATGTACCTATAAATGACTTTTGGAAAAAATAAAGAGCAAACTATGAGGCAGCTGCAGTTCAAATTTGACCCGCTTCCTACTGAATCGGCGGAAATTTGTCTTTTTCACGAGAGGTGTATAAAAACTTTTGACAACCAACCATTTTGTCAATTGTGCATTAAATATGGCCTAGTATTTTATAACATAGATTTGGTCCAATTTTGCAACAAATATATGGTAGCTCCTTCACAAAAAAACTCATTTCGGGCACTCAAAAAATGGAAAATGAAATTTCCGTGCAAAGAAAATGAAAACTCCCTTAGGAAACATTGTTTGGAATTCCAGGATGCACCCTTGTGCACAATATGGGATCATTTGAACAAACTATGCCATGAATGTGGCCATAAGATTGATCATTTGGCTTGAAAGCCATGAATCTTCACGCATGATAACTCATTTCTGAGAACACTTTTTTTAAATAATTGCCGTATTACAAGTTTATTATTTTTCCTAGTAACTTGGTCACATGTAATGACACAATGCGAAGGTTTTCAAATTTTTTGTTTTGTTTTTAATTTTTTTATGCCTGTTTCAAAATGCGGTCAAAACGGCGGGAATGACCGTTCCTAGCTAGTGGTTGAATCTTGGAATTTTTTTGGTGTTTCTTTGATTAAATAGGTACTTATGTACCTATAAATGATTTTTGGAAAAAAATAAAGAGCAAACTATGAGGCAGCTGCAGTACAAATTTGACCCGCTTCCTGCTGAATCAGCGGAAATTTGTTTTTTTTTCACCAGAGGTGGATCAAAACTTTTGACACCCAACTATTTGGTCAATTGTGCATTAAATATTTTATAGTATTTTAGAAAATAGATTCGGTCCAATTTTACAACAAATATATGGTAGGTCCTTCACAAAAATCTCATTTTGGGCACTCGAAAAATGAAAAATGAATTTTGCATCCAAAGAAGATGAAAATTTGCTTAGGCAACATTGTTTGCCATTCCAAGATGCACTTTTGTGCACAATATGAGATCATTTTTTTGACTTTTTCATGTGAAAAAGTAGAAGATTCTTTTTTGAAACATAATTTGTCTTTTGGATGAGAGTTGGATCGAAAGCATTTTACATGTTATGCTTTGGTCAACTGTACATAAAATGATGTCTTATTGTTTTGGAAAATGGAGTGGTGCCATTTTGAAACAAATATTTGGTAGATTCTTCAAAAAAACATTTTTCGCACTTAAAAACTCATTTCTCATAACACTTTTTAAAATATATTTGTCTTATTCCAATTCCAAGTTTATTAGTTTTCCTAAAAACTAGGTCACATTTGGTGACACATTGAGAATGTTTTTATTTATTTTTGAATTTCTCATATCATAAAACCATTTATATGATTCAATACCTTATTTTTAGTCGATGACGACCAATTTTAGATGGTCATAATGTGTACTGGGTTCTGATTGGTTCATGGGCATGTCACGCGGATCCTGCCTCAAACGCCGTCAGATGCTCCCGGATCCGACGACAGCCCTTTCTCCCTCACCCCCCTCTTTGTCTAAAAAAACAGCCTCACCCTCTCACCCCACGAAGCCTGGCCCACAGCCCCGCACTCCTCCCTCGTCCCCATCTCTCTCCCGCACTCCTCCCTCGTCCCCATCTCGCCGCCGCCACCAACAGCGCCCGATCCCAGCGAACTCCGGCAGGAATCGACGGTGCCCATCACACCAACGTGACCCCGACGCTCCGCTCTTCCCTCCTGTCCGGTGAGATTCGGCGCGCGCGTCCTCCAGCGGCCAAGCGCGGCCGTCTCCCGTCGTTAGGGCTTCATTCGCCGATGGATCCAGCGTGGGCCGGCGATGAGGGCCGCCAGATCCGCGACCTGGGAGGCTCCTCCTGTAGGATACGGTCAGCCGAGACAGCAAGCAGCTCTGTTTCTCGTTATCTGCTCTGCTTTCAAATGAACTTGTTTCAGTTAGCAACTGGATAGTGAAGAATTTGAGACTGGATACTGAATTTGAGAGTATGGGTGCTTGTAATGAGGTTACTGCGATAATGTATCCAGAGTAGAATTGTATTGTACCTGCTATTTATAGATTAATTGTTCATGTACACTTCATTTGAAAATAAACATGTTGTCACATGTTTAAACAGTATTGGGAGTTCTGGGACTATTATATGGTGTTATGGATATACTTTGTGATTCAGGTTACTGATATGTGGTCTAGTCTCAGTGGGAAAGATGCAAATATTGTGATCTAATACTTCTTGTTTTGACTCCTCCAATGGCAGGTGCAACTGTTATGAGCAGAGAAGCTGTGAGCAGAGCTGAAGGTATATAATTATTTTGTGTCGCTGTTTCGTGTGTCAAGTCGAATGCTACTCTTATTATTATTATAGAGTGCCCTGATGCAAGTTTCTGAATTATGCCTCTTGAACTTGCGAGTTGGGATATCTTGCAAACGTTTTAACTTTTAAACTCGAAAGTGTTCCCTTTTCTGTTTGATTCAAGCTTACTCTCGTTATAATGTATTGCGTAGTTGTTGTTTCAAACTGTTTTGCTACAAGTACCGTAATTCGCATTGAAGATATTGTATTCTGTTGCTGTATCATTGTTTAATAAAACCACAACATGATGCTCACATGAGACATCCACATTATGTGTGTTGATTTGATAATAGGAATGTCCTTGTCCTGGGCCTATACTGCATTTTTGACTCCTATGTTTCTGTGCGCGTGTGTTTAATTGATGTTGCTTCAACTTTGAACTGCTTCTATATATGGCCTATACTGCAATTGAGATTTAAAATTGTGGTTGTTCTTCTTTTACAGAAGCTCAAGTGTGAAGTGTGAAGCCGTCAAGTCCTAGTCAGTGAAGAGTAGCATATTGTAGCATATGTGTTGTAAAGATTGTAATAGATTTATTTAGTGGCATCTTTGATGAATGTTATGTGTTCTTTTTGATTATGTATGTGATTTTAAAACTTGTGAAATGGAAACTTGACCAACGGGGCCACTTATGAAAATAATCTGTCAAATTTGTACATTTCTGACATGTGGGACCAATTTGAGAGATGATCATGACAAGTGGGACCCATCTGACTAGTGGGACCAGCTTGAATATATAATGGCTAAAAATAGAAAATCAATAAACAATAAAAGGCCGTGGCCCAAAAATAAAAAGGCTGCAATGTTGGGCTTGGTCCATGAAGCTGACAAAAATTCATAGGAAAAAATATATAAATGGGCTGAATTAATGGGCTCGGCCCATGTAAAACACCGAATTGGACCGGGCTAATTCTTATCCACGTCAGCTTGCCATGCTGGATCCTACGTGGCCTGGGAAGGCTGCCAGTGACCAAAAATTTGGTCGTGGAACCAACGACCTTTTACATATCACAAAGAAGGTCGTTAATTTCAGTTTACGACGGCCAGCTTTTGACCATCTGTTTCTGGTCACAAAAAGGTCGCAAATGAAAAACAATGACCATTCAGTGACCAATAGTGATGGTCGCAAGTTGACATATTTCTTGTAGTGCTTCATGGTACAATACCGAAAAAACTGCACTTATTTCCGGAACCAAAATATGACTTCCCATATATAAATCTTTACCTCTCGACCATTCCGAGACTCCTCGTCATGTCCGTGATCTCATCCGGGACTCCGAACAACATTCGGTCACCAAATCACATAACTCATATAATACAATATTGTCATCGAACGTTAAGCGTGCGGACCCTACGGGTTCGAGAACTATGTAGACATGACCGAGACACCTCTTCGGTCAATAACCAATAGAGGAACCTCGATGCTCATATTTGTGACACCCCCGGCTCAATCGTGCACTAATCATACACGCAAATGCACACGATCAAGCCTAAGGACTCACGGGAAGATATCACAACACAACTCTAAAACATAAATAAAGTCATACAAGCTTTATATTACAAGCCAGGGGCATCGAGGGCTCGAATACATAAGCTTGCGTACAAGCATCAGCGGAAGCATCAGATATCTAAGTACCGATTTTAAAAGAGAAACAGAAAGGCCTTAAGAAAGGCGGGGCAAAATAAAACACTACGATCGAAAGGCGTAGGCCTCCTGCCTGGGACCCTTCGATCCTACTCCTGGTCGTCGGCCAGCTCGTAGTAGTATCCATCCTCAGGGTAGTAGTAGCGATCGTCGGCGGGGACAGCTGTCTCAGGGGCTCCGTCATCTGGTCACGACAAACTGATATGGGGAGAAAAAGAAAGCAAAGCAACCGTGAGTACTCAGAAGTACTCAGCAAGAAAGGATCTACACTACATATGCAACATTATCAAAGAATGGTTGTATATGTGGACTGGGCTGCAGAAATGCCAGAATAGAGAGGAAATCCTAGTCCTATCGAAGACTAGCATCTTCAGCGGTCTTGCAGCAATAGAACAGAGTAGAACAGTACAATATAATGTAGCAGTATCATTAAGTCTCAACCTCACCCAGAGATCCTTTCTCGACTCCCTGCGAGAAAGCAATCCCAGAGCCATACAGTCATCAACCTCATCCTGAGATCCCTTCTCGACTCCCTGCGAGAAGCAATCCCAGAGCCATATATCCAGGTATCATCTCACGTTCTTGTTGTGTCGATCGTGATACAACTCCGAGTGTCCTTTACCGTAGGACCGGCTATCGATAGATGTGTTCTTCCCTGCAGGGGTGCACCAACTTACCCAACACGCTCGATTAACTCCGGCCGGACACACTTTCCTGGGTCATGCCCGGCCTCGTCCAAACGATATATCGCAGCCCTACCTACAGCTCAGCAGAGAGGTCCCCGCCGGTCTACATCCTAAGCACTCAGGGGTCTTGGGCCATCGCCCTGTGCACTCCGGGTCGTTGTGTGCAGGGTGGATACCAGCACCGCCTCGGATGGTCGGTACGATCCGACCGTGCCACAATGCTGAACTGGACGTCTGACAGAACTTTCGGCTGATGCCACGATGCAGAACGCCCATACTATGCCCACGTGATGGTTAGTGCTATCAGGCCAGAGGCCTGCTCAGATCAAATATCCAAATCGTTAGTACCTTGGGCTTGCGGTAACGAGCAGAGACTCACGAAAGATGTGACCCCGTCGCCCCATCTCGAGGACTTGCGACAAGGGCCATGAATGCCCGGCCACGCCTCATATTCACGACTCGGGCACCACACAGGCACCCGTCTTCACAACACTCACCTCTCAGGCGCACGCAGGTACCCCTCAGGGTCGACCCGCCTATCCAAGTAACAGTGTAAAGTCCAAGTATCCGTGTGTCAATAACATCAGAGGAATCCGAGGTATCACCCTCGTTGAATTCCCACTCGATGTATCCGTCAAGGTGAACTCGGAGGAATCACCCTCGATGGGTTCACACTTGATGTGTTGCACGACAGCGTCGTTATCGGAAGTGGTGAAGGAGGAATCACCCTCGATGACCACGACCAAATAGCTACTCTATAGAGTTAACATCAGAAGTGCTACAAGAGGTTTCACCCTCGGCACTCGATAGTAACGCTGCAGTGTCGTTACAACTAAGGGGGGGTGATGTGCGGTGTCGGGGCCTGGTCTTCAATCCCGTTGATCGGGTCTACGGATAATCCAGCGGGGCAATCGGGATAAGTGGGGTCACTGATAGGTCTCTACCCAGCCTAAACTAAGCAGTTTAGGATATGCAGGTAATTATCAACAGCAGGTTACAATAAACAGGCTATGCATCAGAATAGGTAAAGCAGTAGCAGCAGCAATTCTAATGCAAGCATGAGAAATTAGAATGGTCTCTGGAATATTAGTCATTTAATGAAAATTTTAGTTTCTAGGTTTGAACAACTTTTATTTTCCACTTTTATTTAATTTGAATATTTGAGTTAGGAGTTGAAATGCAATATGATGCAAATGATAATTTTGCACTGTTAATCATGCTGACTTGGCATTATCAAAATGGGATTACTGTGGCTAACCACTGGGGGTGTTACAATATTGGCTCCCACATATTCTACGAAGATCTTTATCAGTCGAACCGTTATGACAACATACGTTATTCCCTTTGTCATCGGTATGTTACTTGCCCGAGATTCGATCGTCGGTATCATCATACCTAGTTCAATCTCGTTACCGGCAAGTCTCTTTACTCGTTCCGTAATACATCATTCCGCAACTAACTAATTAGTCACATTGCTTCCAAGGCTTATTATGATGTGTATTACTGAGAGGGCCCAGAGATACCTCTCCGATACTCGGAGTGACAAATCCTAATCTCGATCTATGCCAACCCAACAGACACCTTCGGAGATACCTGTAGAGCATCTTTATAATCACCCAGTTACGTTGTGATGTTTTATAGCACACAAGGCATTCCTCCGGTATCCGAGAGTTGCATAATCTCATAGTCGAAGGAATATGTATTTGACATGAAGAAAGCAATAGCAATAAAACTGAACGATCATTATGCTAAGCTAACGGATGGGTCTTGTCCATCACATCATTCTCCTAATGATGTGATCCCGTTATCAAATGAGAACTCATGTCCATGGTTAGGAAACTTAACCATCTTTGATTAACGAGCTAGTCTAGTAGAGGCTTACTAGGGACACGGTGTTTTGTCTATGTATCCACACATGTATCAAGTTTCCGGTTAATACAATTCTAGCATGAATAATAAACATTTATCATGATACAAGGAAATATGAAATAACAACTTTATTATTGCCCCTAGGGCATATTTCCTTCATCGATAATATAGCATGGCAAACAGACAAGGGTGTAGGGCCAACTAATGAATTTCTAGCATAACTATACTAAGCATCATAGTGTAACAGGTAATGTATCAATAGTAGATTACAACAATAGGCTATGCATCAGGATAGGAGCTACTGGAATAACAACAGCAGGAAAATCTAATGCATAAAGTAGTGGGAAAGAATGGGTGATATCTGAATGATCAAGGGGTTTTGCTTGCCTGGTTGTTCTGCAAAAGGGAACCGATCGTCGGTAGAGTAGCCGCACTCCTGGTCTACTGGAGTCTCAGGGTCTACCGAAAGGCAGAAGAGGAGGGGAAAACTGTAAATAACAGGCAAACAAATGCAACACAGATGCATGCCAGGGCAGTATGGTTTGATTATGTGCTCTAATGCATTACTACGCATTTTAAACGAAGAGAGAAAATATCCGGGAATATTTTCCCAGCTCCGGGAATTATCCGATGAATTGATCTGGGTAGAAAAGTTCCATGTTCATTGTGTTAGACAGGTTCGTCATGCATGTGGATGGCATATTTAGATTCATTATATTTTTTGATCATTTTTCATATATAAATTATTTTCATCTGATTTACAGTTTATTTTATATATATATTTCCAAAGTTTATCTAATATTCTGGAATTTCTAGTTTTATTTTAATTTGATTTAATCCGAATTGACCAAGTCAATTTGACTAGTCAAAAGGGCAGGTGTGGCCCACATGGCATAGACTATACCTAAACAAATAAATAAAAATCTATCTTAATTAAATGGGGTCCACATGTCATAGGCTAGCAATTATCCTAACTACTACTAATTAGACTAACTTAGCACTAAATAATCCTAAACTAAACCTACTCTAATTAAACAAAGACCGGCCCCACTAGGCAGTGGCCCAGCTGGTCACACTCACACATAGCGCACACACACAGGCGCTCGGCCATGGCCATGCCCATGGCCAGCAGCAGCAGCAAAGAGCATCAGCAGCGACAACGAGCAGCAGAGCAGCGGCAGCAAGCAGCTGCATAGCAGTGTCAGCAACAGAGCAGCAGCAACGAGCAAGCAGCAGAGCAGCGGCAAGAGCAGCAGTAGCAGCAGCAGAGCATCAGCAGCATCGGCAGGGAGCAGCAGCGTAGCACAGCGGCAGGGAGCAGCAGCGCAGCGGTAGAGAGGAGCAGCGCAGCAGCAGTAGCAAAGGAGCAGTGGGCGCAAGTGTACGCGGAAACGGAGTGTGACGCCCCGGCTCAATCGTGCACTAACCATACACGCAAATGCTAACTATCAAGCCTAAGGACTCACTTGAAGATATCACAACACAACTCTAGACACAAAATAAAGTCATACAAGCTTTATATTACAAGCCAGGGGCCTCAAGGGCTCGAATACATAAGCTCGCTTACAAGCGTCAGCGGAAGCATCAGATATCTAAGTACAGATATAAAAGATAAAACAGATAGGCCTTAAGAAGGCGGGGCAAAACAAAGACTACAATCGAAAAGGCGCAGGCCTCCTGCCTGGGACCCTCCGATCCTACTCCTGGTCGTCAGCCAACTCGTAGTAGTAAGCACCCTCGGGGTGGTAGTAGTAGTCATCGACGGGGGCAGCTGTCTCCTGGGCTCTGTCATCTGGTCGCATCATTGCGGTATGGGAAAAAGAGGAAGCAAAGCAACCATGAGTACTCATCCAAAGTACTCAGCAAGACTTACATCAGATCTATTCTATGTATGCAACATTATCAAAGGAAGGTTGTATATGTGGACTGGACTGCAAAAATGCCAGAATAGAGGGAAAGCCTAGTCTTATCGAATACTAGCATCTTCAGCGGTCTTGCAGCATTTAGAAGAGTTCAGATTAGCATAATACAAATAATAAGTATGTAGTATCATTAACGCCAAGAGATCCTTTCTCGACTCCCTACGAGAAAGCGATCCCGGAGCCATCATATCCATATCTCATCTCAAGTATCCAGTTCTAGTTGTATCGATCGGGATACAACTCCGAGCGTCCCTTACCGAGGATCCGGCTATTTGAATAGATTTATTCTTCCCTACAGGGGTGCATCAACTTACTCACCATGCTCGATTAACTCCGGCTGGACACACTTTTCTGGGTCCTGCCCGGCCTCGGCTAAAACGGCACGCCGCAGCCCTACCTAGGCTCAATAGAGAGGTCAGCATGCCGGACTAACCTATGTGCACAGGGGTCTTGGGCCATCGCCCTGCGCACGCCTACACGTTGCGAATGCAGCCGTGAGCGGACCTGGCAACCCACACTTCCAGGCGGTTGCTTTACGCGGTCCAACCCGGCACGCGCCGCTCAGTCGCTGATGTCTAGAAAGCTTCGGATGATGCATACGACGCAGAGTACCCATATTTATTCCCGCGTGATGGTTAGTGCGAAAAGGCCAAAGGCCTACTCGGATAAATATCCAAATCGTTTAGTGTATTGGGAGCGCACGGTAACGAGCAGAGACTCACGATTGATGTGACCCCGTCGCCCCATCTCGTGGACTTGGCGCATGGGCTAAGAATGCCCGGCCACGCCACGTATTTATCTCGCGAGTACCCTCTAGGTCAACCCGACTCCACATCACTCGCCACATAGGCTCGCGCGGGTACCCCTCAGGGTCGACCCGTCATAACTCGGTATCAACAGTAAAGTAAATGGTAACCGTGTGTCCAACATATCAAGGAGGAATCACCCTCAATGGATTCCTACTCGATGTTTCCGTCAAGGTGAGTTTGGAGGAATCACCCTCGATGATACTCACGCTTGCGGGGTTGCACGACAGAAGCTCCATCGGAGGTGGTAAAGAGGAATCACCCTCGAAATCCACTATCGGCTAGCTTTATTACAGAGACAACATTGGGAGTGAGATAAGAGGTATCACCATCGGCACTCGATGATAGCTCTGCAGAGTCGAGCAACTTAGGGGGTGTGCGGTGACGTGCAGGTCTCAGCCCATCGATCCCATCAAACGGGTCACTGGTAACCAAGCGGGGCAACTGGGACAAGGATGAGAGGTCTCAGATGGTTTTCCATCCATCCTATACTAAGCAGTTTTGGATAAAAGGCATGTATCAATAACAGTTACAAAAACAGGCTATGCATCAGAAATAGGATAAGCAGTAATAGCAATAATTTCTAATGCAAGCAGGAGGGAGAGAGAATAGGTGATATAGTAATGCATCAAGGGGGGTTGCTTGCCTGGAAGCTCTACGGCAAAGGAGAGGTCGTCAACCGTGTAGTCGGTCTCCGGAGCTGCGTCAGTCTCGAGGACTACGTCGGTACCGGGATCTACCGAGAGAGAAGAGGGGAAGGAAACAAATAAATACACGGCAACAAAAGCAATCACATAGCAAGGCATGGTAATACGCAGTGCAGGGGTGCCCTAGTGCAATGTTAAGTGCTACAGACGGAGCGGGAATTTAACGGGAAAGTTTTCCCGGTTCCGGACGTCTGTCAGACAGATGAACCGGAGGGGGCGGTTCCATGTTCAGGTAGTTAGGGGCACCTGATAGGCATGTGGTTAGCGTATTCAGATTTGTCTCATTTTTCTGATCGTTTTTCATATATAAAACATTTTCATCCGAGCTACGGTTATTTTTCTATGATTTTTCAAAGTATTAATCATTTTCTAAAAATACTGGAATTATTTAAATTATTAATTTTGAATTATCCAAAACAGTGTAAATACTTTTTATACTCAGACAGGTGGGGCCCAGGTGCACAGTCAGCTGCTGACTGTGCAAGCCTTATCCAACTGAACAGTGTTTGGCCCCACATGTCATACACAGTAACTTGACAGTGTTTTATTTTACTAAACTGAGTTAATTAGCAGGCAGGCCCCAGGCGTCAGTGTCTGTTTAGGACAGTTTAATTAGTGCTTTAATTAACTTGTTAGGATTAGTGAGCTAGGGCCCACTCGTCAGTCTCACAGGAAGCTGCCACGTCGGTGCCAGGTCATCGCCGTCGCCGGAGTCACTCCGGCGACCGTTTCCCGCGGCGGCGTGCGTCGGGCGTCGCCGGGATTTCGCCACAGGGGTTCTCTGGACCCGTGCGATGATGCGTTCGAAAGAGGGAGCCAAGGCGCGTCGTTTGGCCGTGGTGTCGCAGCCGGAGATGGCCGGTGACGATGGCGGTGAGCAGCGCGGCGGTGCTGGAGTTTGGTCGCGCTCTGGATCGGCACTAGGGAGCACGGGGAGACACGCGTGGGGGCTCGCTGGACACCTTGGAGCTCCAGGAGCTTGGTAGCGAGCTCGGACGCGAGCTGCGGCAGCAGTGGCTACGGCGGCGAGCACAGCTACGAGGCGGGTACGACCTCGACGAAAATGATGGCTACGAGCAAGGAAAAGAGCAGGGAGAAGAGGGGATCAACGCGGATGCTCACAGCGAGATCGTAGGGGGTGGCAGCGAGCTCGGGGAGGGCTCAACGGCGGCGAATCGAGGCGGCGATCGACGGCGGCCATAGGGGAAGAAGGCGAGGCAGTCCGGCGATGCAGAGCCCCTCGACCAGCGTACGTGGTCAGGGACGAAGTGGCCGACGTCGGCGTGTCCAGTGGACGGGTTGGAGAGACGGATGGAGCACGGTGGCCGCGAGTTTCACGACGGCGCAGACAAGGCGGTGGCGGCGAGCTCGTATGCGAGCGAAGCAGAGAGCGAGGGGGAATCTGGGGTAGCTAGGGTTTGCGGGAGAGGGAGAGACCGAGGGGGGGTGCCCTTCTCCACTCCAAGACACCGGCGGATGCCCGACGCGTGCGGCGTCGTCGGCGTGTCAGCGAGTGCGGTCGACAGCGCGCGAGGTAGGGGATGAGCGCGGTGGTGGGCTGGGCCTCAGTGTTTGACTTAGGCCCAGGTACAGTAGAGTTTAGGATTTTCTAATTTCTTCTTTTCTGTTTTCTTTATTTCTCCTCTGTTTTCTATCTAAAACCAATACCACTTGACTTTTGTAAAATGTGAGACTTGTCCCTATAATTATTATGCAATATTTCCCACTGCCACAAAAAGTTTGGGAGTGGTTTGAATTCATTTGCATTTTTATTAAATGGGAAAGGTTTATTAATGTTGTTTTGTTACTGTTTTAATTATCTTAGTGGCACTTTATCATTTCAAATAATGTTGGTTACAATTTTATAATTACCTTGGGATTATTTTCCAAATTATGAACTATTTAGTTTTGCAGTTTGAAGAAACAATTATTTGAATTTATTTTAAGTTTGAATTTGAGGTAGAAATATTTCTTAACTGTTTTTCTTATGGCATAATGATGATGACTTGGCATGATTAAGAGGTGATCACTGTAGTTGTTACATGGGGGTGTTACAATTCTCCTCCACTACAAGAAATCTCGTCCCGAGATTTAAGTGGGGAAGTAAAGGGTAACTTCGGGAGAACTGACCCTTGTAGGGTCGATTATCTGGTGGACAATTCAGGGAACGTGGCAGAAGTATCTCTCGAGTTGAAACTTAGGAAAACATCGAGAGCGAAGTATGAAGGTACAATAAGAAGTTTCAAGCGAATGGACATCCGATCGATACCTGAACAGAGTATGAAAAGGGGTTCACAGCATCGAGAATGGATCATCTCTCGGAGGGTGGCTCGTGATAACACACAAGGCCAAGAGCAAAGGATACTTCAGAATGAAGGATGTACAGGAGAGTCTGGTTCCGATCCTGTGGAACTGTGATGAGGGTCAATCGAGAGTAGGGAGGATGGTGACATCTTACACGGTCACGACAATAAGACATGTCAGCGAAAGTCTGTCAGCTATGTCGGCAACAACGTCGGTACCAAGGGCGAGGGACGAAGAGAACCATTTTCCTGCTCGTTGAATGAGGCAGACCAATAGGCAAGGTTCTCGTCCATCAGTGGTTACCGGATTGTCTTCAACAATAGGAACAGGGTCTTACTGACAGAGTTGTAGACCGAGGTGTTTTCATAAGCAGAGAATTATTTCGGCTTATATCATATAGATCACAAGAAAGGTTAACACTACAAGAAATCACCGTATTTCCGACGGTGAAATCTAATAGCCGACAGGCCGTCGGTTATTACAGTAATAACCGATGGTAGTTATAATGGCCGACGGTTAGTGTCAACTCACAAGTATTACTACTAATACCCGACGGTATACTAGAATGCCCGACGGTGAAAATTCACCCCTCGGGTATCCAACTTAATGCCCGACGGTTCATCGTAAAGCCCGACGGTTTTTCCTACACCCACGGGGATTACATGTAATGCCTGACGGGTAACTGTAATGGCCGACAGTTTTCGGTACACCCTCGGGGATTACATGTAATGCCTGACGGTTAACTGTAATGGCCGACGGTTTTCGGTACACCCTCGGGGATTACATGTAATGCCCGACGGTTTTTGCCACACCCACGGGGATTACACGTAATGCCCGACGGTGAAATTTAATAGCCGAAGGTGAAAACAAAACTCTCACCTATGAGTGAAAATGGCCGACGGTACATGTGTGCCTCTCGGTTATTTGAGAAAATACCCGACGGTGTATAGTGATAACTCACGGTTGACTTTCCCTCTCGATGATATGTTTCAATGGACAACATCGATGAATGTAGAATGACCGATGTTATATTCCAGATAATTCAGTATAACAAGATTCCAAGAACTAAGATCTAGCATTGCTATTGTAAGCGAGTGCATTATGTTCTTTTTCAGAATTAATATATAGGATGCTTAAAAAAATTTGTACAGGACAATACAAATATGATGGTTAAAACAATTGCACTTACAAGAGTACTAGTTTGCTAATTTCTTAGTCATGGACTTCTGACCGTTGGTGGCACAAATGTCTCAGTTACACAGTATACCATTGGGGACTTTTGACCATTGGTGAATTCATAAATTGACAGTGCTTGCTCACCCCTCGACTAACATGTTTCTTGAAGGGTTGTATGCACCGTCGGCCATCTAACTAGCTGACGGTTTGGTTCTCCTCATGGGTATAACTAAGTCTGGCGGGTCGAATGTACCGTCGACTATTATGAAAACTGAGGACAATCAATAACCGTCAGACAATAAATGCCCGACCAGGAACCGTCGGATATAAATGTCGTCGGGCTAAGATGAGCCAGTAGGTCACAATAACATGCCCGACGGCTCACCGTCGGCTTACTACCGTAGGTGACAATATTACCCGACTGTACCGTCAGCCATTACTGTAATGGCCGACGAAGCAAGGCCGACGGGAGATGGCCGACGGTGTACCATCGGTTTTAGTAATAGTTGACGGTGATAAAAAATATCCGACGGTGATTGGACCATCGGTTATAATGAAATATCTAGTAGTGTAAACAAACCAATGGAAAGGAAAATGTGATTAATTGGTTAATCAAACCAATGGGAAGGAAAATGTGCTTACTCATAAGAGTTGGGAGTATATCCTTCCCAAGGAAAAGCGGAGCATGATATACATGATGGGATAGTAAGTTCAAAAGTATTTAGGTAAAGAGGCGAGGGAAGAATCATGATATTATCCATACAACGGTGTTTGGATAATAGATCAACAAACATTTGGGAATATGCTTCCAATGTTCTTGTTGATATTCGGAATACCACAATCATGCTTCGAGGTGGCATTAATATGGTGACTCAAGTAAGGGTTGGATCTGAGAACCACAAAGGATACAAAGGAACAATTTCAAGAATAACGAGGACCTCAAGGTATATCCAAAACATGACCAAGTCTGTGTTGGCAGGAAGCAAGGATGTTGTCGATGATAACGCAAATCATCGAGACAAGGATGGTATTTCCCTCGTCATGAATTCGATTGATATCCTAGAAGAGCTCAGAATGTTGATGATGATCACGACACATTTGTCGAGGGGTTTAAAGAAGAAGAAATCGATCAGCGATGACATCAAGTCTAAGGAATGATGAAGCGAAAGGTTATTGGAACCACGGATACGACACAAGCTCGAAATCAAGCTTGTTGTCCGAGGTGAAATGATAAGATGAGGAAGATCGATGTATGCTTAGCTCGTCATCGAAATTGTGCTCCGGAAAGAAGGACCAGGTAGCACAGTTAAAATTAGCACGATAATGATGTAACCGATCAAGCTAGGAATGACGCGAGGGGGTATTAAACTTCCCAACCACAAAGTACTAGGAGTACAGAACCACAATGTTGATTCGATTCACTATTCGATGTCCTCGGTTGACAACAACCCAGAACCCGTGGAGTGACTATGACAGGAAAAGGTATTACTCCAGTACGAATTCATAAGATGTAGTGCCATGGCCTGATATCCTCGAGATACCAGGGAGTAATACTCGGAGGCATATCAAATTAAACATTGAAGTGGGGTGTATTGATCTATAGAAGACAAGCACTTTAACTTGTCTGAGAAATGGAATCAAAGGAAGACAATATGGTCGGAACCACAATTATAAATGATGAAACCACAGATACAAGATGAACTTGTAACAAGGGGTAATTATTTTTACGAGTAGCTTTCATGATAAGTTCTACATCGGGTCCATGGGCATGAACACAATGGTTCAAGGTCGACTCCCACTTCTCCAATGCATAATCTTTCATTCACTTCTCGTTTTTGAAGAAATTGTAGGGTTGGGAATTTATCTGACGAAACGCCAGTAGAGTATAACCCGCATAACTTTTGGGTTCACATGTTTTGGGAGAAAGCATAGGTTCAACCCATCGGGACATTTTTACGAAGCTGTACAACACACTAACAGGAGCGACGGATACATGCTCGAAAGCAAAGGGCTGGCGATATGGAGTAGATGATACAATTCGCCAGAGGCATCTTGTACCAGGGGAAAATCGTCAATGACTTAAAATACGAAGGAGCTGCCGGATAGTATTCCACCAAAAGATCAGGTGGTCCGCAAAGGATCTGATGTGAGTATCGGTACTCAACCAGAAGAAGAAGGGATGCGAATGCATCGGTTTATGGAAACATCTGAATAAGCCAAAGCTTAAATACAAAGGGTTTATGATTCCAAAATCGGGGGATCAGAGGCGGATGCTCTGATAAAAAGATGAGTATGTTGAATAGAATTAGATGGCCAATCAATCAAGGATTGATTTACCGAGATCCAGCTCATATCCAGAATGACGTCTGAGCCGGAAGGATGAATTAGTAGGAAACAACTGATGATTGCGAGCATTCGCACACATGTTGCATCAATAGGATCAGAATGATAGTGACAAGGGATATCAATGGTGATTACTTGACATATGGAACTAACCATAATGCAAGCAGGTAAGAAGAATCTTAGAAGCAGTAGACTGCAGAGGATTTTTGGGAGATCGGATAGCAATACGAGGTATTTTGTGAAACACAAGAACAACTGGGGATGAATGGATCCCCGGTAATGTGAGGAATTATTCGTAAGTGTATTCATGCGGCAAGGAACTGCAAGGCAGTAGGGACGAAGGACTTTTGGAAACATCGGAGAGTAATTCGATATGTCGGATGGAACAAAAGAGTAACTGGAATAAATATATGAACGACAAGTGTATGCAGTTATCCATCAGGATTTATCGGTGGTAGGGAATTGCAAAGACGGCGGGGGCAAGGGTCTCGGGAAAATGTCGACGAGTATCTTCGGAACCTTCTGGTGATCCAAGCTATCATCGGGGGTGAGGGGCTCTCTGGGATGAAGTGGTTACGAGAACCTAATGTCACAGTTAGTAAAATCTTTAACTCGAATAGACGAGAGATCAGAGTCCCAGAGTAAGGAAGAGAAATAAAAGATCCTAATACCACCCAATGGCGACGTGGGCCCGTAAGCCACACAGCCATGTTAGTAAAACAATTTTTATTGACTAGACTCAACTTCGGCCAAGGAGTTGGAAAGGGGGTTCCTACAGGCAATCGGCTCTGAAACCAACTTGTGACGCCCCCAGCTCAATCGTGCACTAACCATACACGCAAATGCACACGATCAAGCCTAAGGACTAACTTGAAGATATCACAACACAACTCTAGACACTAATTAAAGTCATACAAGCTTTATATTACAAGCCAGGGGCCTCGAGGGCTCGAATGCATAAGCTTGCTTACAAGCGTCAGCAGAAGCATCAGATATCTAAGTACAGATATAAAAGATAAAACAGTTAGGCCTTAAAAAGGTGGGGCAAAACAAAGACTACGATCGAAAAGGCGCAGGCCTCCTACCTGGGACCCTCCAATCCTACTCCTGGTCGTCAGCCAACTCGTAGTAGTAACCACCCTCGGGGTGGTAGTAGTAGTCGTCGACGGGGCAGGTGTCTCCTGGGCTCCGTCATCTGGTCGCATCATTCGGGTATGGGAAAAAGAGGAAGCAAAGCAACTGTGAGTACTCATCCAAAGTACTCAGCAAGACTTACATTAGATCTATTCTATGTATGCAACATTATCAAAGGAAGGCTGTATATGTGGACTGGACTGCAGAAATGCCACAATAGAGGGAAAGCCTAGTCCTATCGAAGACTAGCATCTTCAGCGGTCTTGCAGCATTTAGAAGAGTTCAGATTAGCATAATATAAATAATAAGTATGTAGTATCATTAACGCCCAGAGATCCTTTCTATTGTAACACCCCCATGTAGCAACTACAGTGATCTCCTCTTAATCATGCCAAGTCATCATCATTATGCCATAAGAAAAACAGTTAAGAAATATTTCTACCTCAAATTCAAACTTAAAATAAAGTCAAATAATTGTTTCTTCAAACTGCAAAACTAAATAGTTCATAATTTGGAAAATAATCCCAAGGTAATTATAAAATTGTAACCAACATTATTTGAAATGATAAAGTGCCACTAAGATAATTAACATAGTAACAAAACAACATTAATAAACCTTTCCCATTTAATAAAAATGCAAATGAATTCAAACCACTCCCAAACTTTTTGTGGCAGGGGGAAATATTGCATAATAATAATAGGGACAAGTCTCACATTTTACAAAAGTCAAGTGGTATAGGTTTTAGATAGAAAACAAAGGAGAAATAAAGAAAACAGAAAAGAAGAAATAAGAAAATCCTAAACTCTACTATACCTGGGCCTAAGTCAAACAAGGAGGCCCAGCCCACCACCGCGCTCGTCCCCTGCCTCGCGCGATGTCGACCGCACTCGCTGACACGCCGACGACGCCGCACGAGTCGGGCATCCGCCGGCGTCTGCGAGTGGATAAGGGCACCACCCCTCGCTCTCTCCCTCTCCCGCAAACCCAAGCTACCCCAGATTCCCCCTCGCTCTTTGTTTCGCTCGCATTCGAGCTCGCCGCCGCCGCCATGTCTAGGCCATCGTGAAACTCGCGGCCACCGTGCTCCATCCGTCTCTCTGACCCGTCCACTGGACTCGCCGACGTCGGCCACTTCGTCCCCGACCACGCACGCGGGTCGAGGGGCTCTGCATCGCCGGACTGCCTAGCCTTCTTCTCCTACGGCCGCCGTCGATCACCGCCTCGATTCGCCGCCGTCGAGCCCTACCCGAGCTCGCTGCCACCCCCTACGATCTCGCTATGAGCACCCGCGTCGATCCCCTCTTCTCTCTGCTCTTTTCCTCGCTCGTAGTCATCGTTTTCATCAAGGCCGTACCCGCCGCCGTAGCTGTGCTCGTCGCTGTAGCCACTGCTGCCGCAGCTCACGTCCGAGCTCGCCAGCGAGCTCTTGGAGCTCCAAGGAGTCCAGCGAGCCCCCGTGCGCGTCTCCCTGTGCTCCCTAGTGCCGATCCCGAGCCCGACCGAACTCCGGCGCTACCACGCTGCTCAACGCCATCGTCACCGGCCATCTCCGGCTGCGGCACCACCGCCAAATGACGCGCCTTAGCTCCCTCTTTCGAACGCGCCGTCGCATGGGTCCGGAGACCCCCTGTGGTGAAATCCCGACGATGCCCGCCGCGCGCCGCCGTGCGAAACGGTTGCCGGAGCGACTCCGGCGACGGCGATGACCTGGCGCCGACGTGGCAGCTTCCTGTGAGACTGACGAGTGGGCCCCAGCTCACTAATCCTAACGGGTTAATTAAAGCACTAATTAAACTGTCCTAAACAGCCACTGATGCCTGGGGCCCGCCTGCTAATTAACTCAGTTTAGTAAAATAAAACAATGTCAAGTTACTGTGTTTGACATGTGGGGCCAAACACTGTTCAGTTGGATAAGGCTTGCACAGTCAGCAGCTGACTATGCACCTGGGCCCCACCTGTCATCCAAATGGGCTAGCACAGTCTGAGTATAAAACGTATTTACACTATTTGGGATAATTCGAAATTAATAATTTAAATAATTCCAATATTTTCAGAAAATGATTAAAACTTTGAAAAATCATAGAAAAATAACCGTAGCTCGGATGAAAATGTTTTATATATGAAAAACGATCAGAAAAACGAGACGAATACGAAAACGCTAACCACATGCCTGTCAGGTGCCCATAACTACCTTAACATGGAACCGTCCCCTCCGGTTCATCTGTTTGACAGACGTCCGGAACCAGGAAAACTTTCCCGTTAAATTCCCGCTCCATCTGTAGCACTTAACATTGCACTAGGGCATCCCTGCACTGCGTATTACCATGCCTTGCTATGTGATTGCTTTTGTTGCCATGTATTTATTTGTTTTCTCCCCCTCTTCTCTCTCGGTAGATCCCGGTACCGACGTAGTCCTCGAGACCGACGCAGCTCCGGAGACCGACTACACGGTTGACGACCTCTCCTTTGACGCAGAGGTTCCAGGCAAGCAACCCCCCTTGACGCATTCCTATATCACCTATTCTCTCTCCCTCCTGCTTGCATTAGAAATTATTGCTGTTACTGCTTATCCTATTTCTGATGCATAGCCTGTTTTTGTAACTGTTATTGATACATGCCTTTTATCCAAAACTGCTTAGTATAGGATGGATGGAAAACCATCTAAGACCCCTCATCCTTGTCCCAGTTGCCCCGCTTGGTTACCAGTGACCCGTTCGATGGGATCAACGGGCTGAGACCTGCATGTCACCGCACACCCCCTAAGTTGCTCGACTCTGCAGAGCTATCATCGAGTGCTGAGGGTGATACCTCTTATCTCACTCCCGATGTTGCCTCTATAGTACAGCTAGCCGGTAGTGGATTTCGAGGGTGATTCCTCTTTACCACCTCCGATGGAGCTACTGTCGTGCAACCCCGCAAGCGTGAGTATCATCGAGGGTGATTCCTCCGAACTCACCTTGACGGAAACATCGAGTAGGAACCCATCGAGGGTGATTCCTCGGATTCCTCCTTGATGTGTTGGACACACGGTTACCATTTACTTTACTATTGATACCGAGTTAAGACAGGTCGACCCTGAGGGGTACTCGCGCGAGCCTATGTGGCGAGTGATGTGGAGTCGGGTTGACCTGGAGGGTACCCGCGAGATAAATACGTGGCGTGGCCGGGCATTCTTAGCCCTTGCCATAAGTCCACGAGACGGGGCGATGGGGTCACATCGATCGTGAGTCTCTGCTCGTTACCGCGCGCTCCCAATACACTAAATGATTTGAATATTTGATCCGAGTAGGCCTTTGGCCTTTTCGCACTAACCATCACGCGGGAATAAATATGGGTACTCTGCGTCGTATGCATCATCCGAAGCTTTCTAGACGTCAGCGACTGAGCGGCGCGCACCGGGTTGAACCGCGTAAAGCAATCGCCTGGAAGTGTGGGTTGCCAGGTCTGCTCACGGTCGCATTCTCAACGTGCAGGAGTGCGCAGGGCGATGGCCCAAGACCCCTGTGCGCATAGGTTAGTCCGGCTTGCTGACCTCTCTATTGAGCCTAGGTAGGGCTGCGGCGTGTCGTTTTAGCCGAGGCTGGGCAGGACCCAGAAAAGTGTGTCCCGGCCTGAGTTAATCGAGCGTGGTAGGTAAGTTGGTCCACCCTTGCAGGGAAGAATAAATCTATTCAAATAGTCGGATCCTCGGTAACGGACGCTCGGAGTTGTATCCCGATCGATACAACTAGAACTGGATACTTGAGATGAGATATGGATATGATGGCTCCGGGATCGCTTTCTCGCAGGGAGTCGAGAAAGGATCTCTGGGCGTTAATGATACTACATACTTATTATTTATATTATGCTAATCTGAACTCTTCTAAATGCTGTAAGACCGCTGAAGATGCTAGTCTTCGATAGGACTAGGCTTTGCCTCTATTCTGGCATTTCTGCAGTCCAGTCCACATATATAGCCTTCCTTTGATAATGTTGCATACAGAGAATCGATCTGATGTAATTCTTGCTGAGTACTTTGGATGAGTACTCACGGTTGCTTTGCTTCCTCTTTTTCCCATACCCGAATGATGCGACCAGATGACGGAGCCCAGGAGACACCTGCCCCCGTCGACGACTACTAATACCACCCCGAGGGTGGTTACTACTACGAGTTGGCTGACGACCAGGAGTAGGATCGGAGGGTCCCAGGCAGGAGGCCTGTGCCTTTTCGATCATAGTCTTTGTTTTGCCCCGTCTTCTTAAGGCCTATCTGTTTTATCTTTTATATCTGTACTCAGATATCTGATGCTTCCGCTGATGCTTGTAAGCGAGCTTATGTATTCGAGCCCTCGAGGCCCCTGGCTTGTAATATAAAGCTTGTATGACTTTAATTTGTGTCTAGAGTTGTGTTGTGTGTGATATCTTCAAGTGAGTCCTTAGGCTTGACCGTGTGCATTTGTGTGTATGGTTAGTGCACGATTGAGCCAGGGGCGTCACACGGAGCTCCGGCCACGGTGAACAACGGGGCAAACGGCACGGATCCAAGGGGGAAAGGGGGGGAATCGGTAGAGGAGCTGATACGTCTCCAACGTATCTATAATTTTTTATTGTTCCATGCTATTATATTATCTATTTTGGATGTTTTATATGCATTAATATGCTATTTTATATTATTTTTGGGACTAACCTATTAACCCAGAGCCCAGTGCCAGTTTCTGTTTTTTCCTTGTTTTTGAGTTTCGCAGAAAAGGAATATCAAACGGAGTCCAAACGTAATAAAACTTTACGATGATTTTTCTTGGACTAGAAGACACACGTAGGACTTGGAGATCAAGTAAAAGGAGTCCTAAGGTGACGGCAAGGGTGCGGGGCACGCCCCCCTGCCTTGTGGGTCCCTCAGAGCTCCTCTAACCCTAATCTTTGGCCTATAAATTCCCAAATATTCCCAAACCACCAGAAGCGTCCACAAAAATACTTTTCCGCCGCCGCAAGCCTCTGTTACCGTGAGATCCCATCTTGGAGTTCGATCATGAAGGGCATCTACATCAACCCTATTGCCCTTCCGATGAAGCGTGAGTAGTTTACCTCAGACCTACGGGTCCATAGCTAGTAGTTAGATGGCTTCCTCTCTCTCTATGATCTTCAATAACATGTTCTTCTCGATGTTCTTGGAGTTCTATCCGATGTAATATTCTTTTGCGGTGTGTTTGTCGAGATCCGATGAATTGTGGATTTATGATCAGATTATCTCTGAATATTATTTGAATCTTCTCTGAATTCTTATATGCATAATTTGATATCTTTGTATTTCTCTTCGAACTATCGGTTTGGTTTGGCCAACTAGATTGGTATTTCTTGCAACGGGAGAGGTGCTTATTTTTGGGTTCAATCTTGCGGTGTCCTCACCTAGTGACAAACTAGGGGTAGCAGGGCACGTATTTGTATTGTTGCCATCAAGGATAAAAAGATGAGGTTTTCATCATATTGCTTGAGTTTATCCCTCTACATCATGTCATCTTACTTAAGGCGTTACTCTGTTCTTTATGAATTAATAATCTAGACGCATGCTGGATAGCGGTCGATGTGTGGAGTAATAGTAGTAGATGCAGAATCGTTTCGGTCTACTTGACACGGATGTGATGCCTATATGCATAATTATTGCCTTGGATATCGTCATAACTTTGCGCTTTTCTATCAATTGCTCGACAGTAATTTGTTCACCCACCGTATTAGTTTCCTTCAAGAGAGAAGCCTCCAGTGAAACCTATGGCCCCCGGGTCTATTTTCCATCATATATTTTCAGATCTATAAAACAAAAAACCCAAAAATACCTTGCTGCAATTTATTTACTTTTACTTTGTTTTACGCTTTAGTAATCTTTTATATCTATCTCTCTCAGATCTCATCCTTGCAAGTGACTGTGAAGGGATTGACAACCCCTTTATCGTGTTGGGTGCAAGTGTTTGATTGCTTGTGCATGTGCATAGTTTGGAGACTTGCTTGTACCTCCTACTGGATTGATACCTTGGTTCTCAAAACTGAGGGAAATACTTATCACTACTTTGATGGATCACCCTTTCCTCTTCAAGGGAAAAACCAATGCAAGCTCAAGAAGTAGCAGGAAGAATTTCTGGCGCCGTTGCCGGGGAGGTCTACATCAAGCCTACCAAGTGCCCATCATAAACTCTCATCTCTTGCATTACATTATTTGCCATTTGCCTCTCGTTTTCCTCTCCCCCACTTCTAAAATGATTTTTAGAAAAACACAAAAAGATTTGCCTTTTTATTCGCCCTTCTTCCGTTCGCCTTCCCGTTCACTTTCTCGTTTGCTAACTTTGCTTGTGTTACCATGTGCCTTCTATTTGCTTGCTAAAAATCTATTGATATGGATCCTCATCCACTTGCTAATCTTTTTAAGAGATCCAATTAAGATGAACCAATTGCTAGTGAGTCGAGTGCACTAGATTATCTTTATGAAGTTTTGCTTGAAGCTCTTGAATCTGAAAATTATGATGAAGTCTTAAACCAAAAAAATTATAAAGTGATTCAAGATAGCTCCTTCAATGAAAAGCATGATTGCAATGATGTTATTATAAATTCTAGTAATGTCAATTGTGCTAATAATATGCAAAACCCTAAGCTTGGGGATGCTAGTTTTGCTAGGTCCACTACTTGTTGCAATGATCATGATTGGGGTGATTTTTCTTATGATCTTGAAAATTTATTTAATCCTCATGATGAATATGTTTGCAATAATATTGAAAGTGGGTTTGGAAGAGTGTCAACTCTAGGGAATAATGATCCCACCACTTTGGAGTATGATCAATCTTATGAAAGTTTTGATAAAAGTGGGTTTGGAGAGGTCATGACTTTAGTTAATGATAATCCCACTATTTTGGAAGAGTGTCAACTTTGCATGCATGTGGATCATGTAGAGAATTTGTTATGTGATAGATATATTGTTGAATTTGAATATGATGCCACATGTAATTATTATGAGAGAGGAAAATATGGTTGTAGAAATTTTCATGTTACTAAATTACCTCTCGTTATGTTGAGATTGCTATTGTTTCTTTCTTCTTCCTTGCATATGCTAGATCTTGCTTGTCTTGATAATTTGTTTTCTTATAAAATGCCTATGCATCAGAACTATGTTAGACTTAAACTTGTTTTTCACATGCTACATGATGCCCTCTTCGTGTTTCTATTAATATCTTTTATGTGAGCATCATCAATATGTCAATGCCAAGCTAAAAGGCTTTACAGAAAAGCGCTTGTTGGGAGACAACCTAATAATTTTATTTTCTGTTTTTATGAGTATACACATTATTACCTCTGTAGTAATTGTGTTTTTGTGTTTTAATTAGTGTTTGAGCCAAGTAAGACCTTTGGGACGATCTATGGTGATAGTTGATTTGATTTTGCTGAAAAGCAGAAACTTTTGCGTCCAGTAGCAGAATTTTTACAATTTACAGGAATAGGATCTTGTTCTGATATTTTTTTACAAAAGATTGATATACAAATTTCCAAGGTTTTCCTAATTTTTTAGAATTTTTGGAGTTACTGAAGTATTCGAGATTTCCAGATTGCTCCAGACTATTCTGTTTTTGACAGATTCTGTTTTCTATGTGTTGCTTGCTCATTTTGATGAATCTATGGGTAGTATCGGCGGGTATGAACCACGGAGAAGTTGGAATACAGTAGAAATTACACCAATATAAATAAAGAATGAGTTCACAACAGTACCAAAAGTGGTGATTTATTTTCTGATACTAACGGATCTCATGAGTTTTCTGTTGAGTTTTGTGTTGTGAAGTTTTCAAGTTTTGGGTAAAGATTTGATGGACTATGGAATAAGGAGTGGCAAGAGCCAAAGCTTGGGGATGCCCAAGGCACCCCAAGGTAATATTCAAGAACAACCAAGAGCCTAAGCTTGGGGATGCCCCGGAAGGCATCCCCTCTTTCGTCTTCAATCTATCGGTAAATTTACTTGAGCCTATATTTTTATTCACCACATGATATGTGTTTTGCTTGGAGCGTCTTGTATGATATGAGTCTTTGCTTTTTAGTTTGCCACAATCATCCTTGCTGTACACACCTTTTGAGAGGGACACGCTTAAATAATGAATTTATTAGAATACTCTTTGTGCTTCGCTTATATCTTTTGAGCTAGGCAATATGCTCTAGTACTTGATACGTCTCCAATGTATCTATAATTTTTTATTGTTCCATGCTATTATATTATCTGTTTTGGATGTTTTATATGCATTAATATGCTATTTTATATTATTTTTGGGACTAACTTATTAACCTAGAGCCCAGTGCCAGTTTATGTTTTTTCCTTGTTTTTGAGCTTCGCAGAAAAGGAATACCAAATGGAATAAAACCTTCACGATGATTTTTCTTGGACCAGAAGACACCCAGGAGACTTGGAGTTCAAGTCAGAAGAGCCACAAGGCGGCCACAAGGGGGAGGGCGCGCCCCCTGCCTTGTGGGCCCCTCGGTGACCCCCTGACCTAGATCTTCCTCCTATATATTCACATATATTCCCAAACCACCAGAATCATCCACGAAAACACTTTTCCACCGCCGCAACCTTCTGTTCCCATGAGATCCCATCTTGGGGCCTTTTCCGGCATCCTGCCTGAGGGGGATTCGATCACGGAGGGCTTCTACATCAACTCTATTGCCCTTCCGATGAAGCGTGAGTAGTTTACCTCAGACCTACGGGTCCATAGCTTGTAGCTAGATGGCTTCTTCTCTCTCTTTGATTCTCAATACAACGTTCTCCTTGATGTTCTTGGAGGTCTATCCGATGTAATCTTCTTTTGCCATGTGTTTGTCAAGATCCGATGAATTGTGGATTTATGATCAGCTTATCTATGAATATTATTTGAATCTTCTCTGAATTCTTTTATGCATGATTTGATATCCTTGTAATTCTCTTCGAACTATCGGTTTGGTTTGGCCAACTAGATTGGGTTTTCTTGCAATGGGAGAAGTGCTTGGCTTTGGGTTCAATCTTGCGGTGTCCTCTCCCAGTGACAGTAGGGGCAGCGAGGCACGTATTGTATTGTTGCCATCGAGGATAAAAAGATGGGGTTTACATCATATTGCTTGAGTTTATTCCTCTACATCATGTCATCTTACTTAAAGCGTTACTCTGTTCTTCATGAACTTAATACTCTAGATGCAGGCAAGAGTCGGTCGATGTGTGGAGTAATAGTAGTAGATGCAGGCAGGAGTCGGTCTACTTGACACGGACGTGATGCCTATATTTCATAATCATTGCCTTGGATATCGTCATAACTTTGCGCTTTTCTATCAATTGCTCGACAATAATTTGTTCACCCACCGTATTATTTGCTATCTTGAGAGAAGCCTCTAGTGAAACCTATGGCCCTCGGGTCTGTTTTCCATCATATTACTTTCCAATCTACTATTTTGCAATCTTTTATTTTCAGATCTATAAACCAAAAACCCAAAAAATATTTACTTTATCTTTTGTTTAGTTTTATCTATCTCTGTCAGATCTCACTTTTGCAAGTGACCGTGAAGGGATTGACAACCCCTTTATCGCGTTGGGTGCAAGTGTTTGATTGTTTGTGCAGGTATTGGTGATTTGTGCGTTGTCTCCTACTGGATTGATACCTTGGTTCTCTAACTGAGGGAAATACTTATCTCTACTTTGCTGCATCACCCTAACCTCTTCAAGGGAAAAACCAACGCAAGCTCAAGAAGTAGCAGGAAGAATTTCTGGCGCCGTTGCTGGGAAGATCTATGCCAAGTCAAGACATACCAAGTACCCATCATAAACTCTCATCTCTTGCATTACATTATTCGCCATTTGCATCTTGTTTTCCTCTCACCCACTTCTAAAACGATTTTCGAAAAGATTTGCCTTTTTATTTGCCTTCTTTTCATTTGCCTCTATGTCTTACTTGGCTTGTTTGCTTGTCCGCTTGATATAATTGTGTGTTTATTGAAATTCAGAAAAAAAAAGTTTATGGATCCTCATCCACTTGCTAATCTTTTTAAGTGATCCAATTATGATGAACCAATTGCTAGTGAGTTTTGTGCACTAGATTATCTTTATGAAGTTTTGCTTGAAATTCGTGAATCTGAAAATTGTGATGAAGAAATTTAAGTGATTCACGATAGCTCCTTGAATAAAAAGCATGATTAAAATGGTTTTACTATAAATTCTATTGATGTCAATTGTGCTAATTATATGCAAAACCTTAAGCTTGGGGATGCTAGTTTTGCTATGGCCCCTACTTATTGCAATGATCATGATTGGGGTGATTCTTCTTATGATCTTGAAAATTTATTTAAGCCTCATGATAATAGTGTTTCAATAATATTGAAAGTGGGTTTGGAAGAGTGTCAACTCTAGGTAATAATGATCCCACTACTTTGGAGAATGATCAATCTCATGAAATTTATGATAAAAGTGGGTTTGGAGAAGTCGTGACTTTATTTGATGATAATCCCACTATTTTGGAAGAGTGTCAACTTTGCATGCATGTGGATCATGAAGAGAATATTTTATGTGATTGTTATATTGTTGAATTTGAGTATGATCCCACATGTAAATATTATGAGAGAGGAAAATATTGTGGTAGAAATTTCCATGTTACTAAATTACCTCTCGTTATGTTGAGATTGCTATTGTTTCTTTCTTTTTCCTTGCATATGCTAGTTTTTGATTGTCTTGATAATTTGTTTGCTTATAAAATGCCTATGCATAGTAAGTATGTTAGACTTAAACTTGTTTTTCACATGCTACATGATGCTCTTTTCGTGTTTCAATTGCTATCTTTCATGTGAGCATCATCAAAATTATCAACGCCTAGCTAAAAGGCTTTAAAGATAAGCGCTTGTTGGGAGACAACCCAATTTTTTTCTTTTCTGTTTTTGAATAAATAATTCATCTAGCCTCTGATTAGATGTGTTTTTGTGTTTTAATTAGTGTTCGTTCCAAGTAAGACCTTTGGGATGGCTTACGGTGATAGTTGATTTGATCTTGCTGAAAAACAGAAACTTTTGCGTCCAGTCACAGAATTGTTTAGATTCACTGGAGCGTGGAAAACACTGAATTTCTTACATAAGATTGATATACAAATTTCCTCTGTTGTCCTAATTTTTCAGAAATTTTAGAGTTATAGAAGTATTAGAACAATTCAGATTTTCGCAGACTGTTCTGTTTTTGACATATTCTGTTTTCTATGCGTTGTTTGCTTATTTTGATGAATCTATGGGTAGTATCGGGGGGTATGAACCATGGAGAAGTTGGAATAAAGTAGATATTACACCAATATAAATAAAGAATGAGTTCACAACAGTATCAAAAGTGGTGATTTATTTTCTTATACTAACGGAGCTTATGAGATTTTCTGTTGAGTTTTGTGTTGTGAAGTTTTCAAGTTTTGGGTAAGGATTTGATGGACTATGGAATAAGGAGTGGCAAGAGCCTAAGCTTGGGGATGCCCAAGGCACCCCAAGGTAATATTCAAGGACAACCAAGAGCCTAAGCTTGGGGATGCCGCGGAAGGCATCCCCTCTTTCGTCTTCGTCTATCGGTAACTTTACTTGGGCTATATTTTTATTCATCACATGATATGTGTTTTGCTTGGAGCGTCTTGTATGATTTGAGTCTTTGTTTTTTAGTTTTCCACAATCATCTTTGCTGTAGACACCTTTTGAGAGGGACACGCATGAATTGTGATTTATTAGAATACTCTATGTGCTTCACTTATATCTTTTGAGCTAGGCAATTTTGCTCTAGTGCTTCACTTATATCTTTTTAGAGCACGTCGGTGGCTTTATTTTGTAGAAATTATTGAACTCTCATGCTTCACTTATATTATTTTGAGAGTCTCTAAACAGCGTGGTAATTTTCTTTGGTTATGAATTTAGTCCTAATATGATAGGCATCCAAGAGGGATATAATAAAAACTTTCATATAAAGTGCATTGAATACTATGAGAAGTTTGATTCCTTATGATTGTTTTAAGATATAGATATGGTGATATTAGAGTCATGCTAGTGAGTAATTGTGAATTGGAGAAATACTTGTTTTGAGGTTTGTGATTCCCGTAGCATGCACGTATGGTGAACCGTTATGTAACGAAGTTGGAGCATGAGGTATTTTTTGATTGTCTTCCTTATGAGTGGCGGTCGGGGACGAGCGATGGTCTTTTCCTACCAATCTATCCCCCTAGGAGCATGCGCGTAGTACTTTGTTTCGATGACTAATAGATTTTTGCAATAAGTATATGAGTTCTTTATGACTAATGTTGAGTCCATGGATTATACGCACTCTCACCCTTCCACCTTTGCTAGCCTCTCTAGTGCCGCGCAACTTTCGGCGGTACCATAAACCCACCATATACCTTCCTCAAAACAGCCGCCATACCTACCTATTATGGCATTTCCATAGCCATTCCGAGATATATTGCCATGCAACTTTCCACCGTTCCGTTTTATTATGACACGTTCCATCATTGTCATATTGCTTTGCATGATCATGTAGTTGACATCGTATTTGTGGCAAAGCCACCTTTCATAATTCTTTCATACATGTCACTCTTGAGTCATTGCACATCCCGGTACACCGCCGGAGGCATTCATATAGAGTCATATTTTTGTTCTAAGTATCGAGTTGTAATTTTTGAGTTGTAAGTAAATAAGAGTGTGATGATCTTCATTATTAGAGCATTGTCCCATGTGAGGAAAAAATAAAAGGGAGGCCAAAGAAGCCAAACAAAAAAATGAGAGAAAAAGAGAGAAGGGGCAATCTTACTATCCTTTTTTTCCACACTTGTGCTTCAAAGTAGCACCATGATCTTCATGATAGAGAGTCTCCTATGTTGTCACTTTCATATGATAGTGAGAATTTTTCATTACAGAACTTGGCTTGTATATTCCAACGATGGGCTTCCTCAAATTGCCCTAGGTCTTCATGAGCAAGCAAGTTGGATGCACACCCACTTAGTTTTCTTTTGAGCTTTCATAAACTTATAGCTCTAGTGCATCCGTTGCATGGCAATCCCTACTCACTCACATCGATATCTATTGATGGGCATCTCCATAGCCCGTTAATACGCCTAGTTGATGTGAGACTATCTCCCTCTTTTTGTCTTCTCCACAACCACCATATTCTATTCCACCTATAGTGCTATGTCCATGGCTCACGCTCATGTATTGCGTGAAAGTTGAAAAGGTTTGAGAAACCCAAAAGTATGAAACAATTGCTTGGCTTGTCATCGGGGTTGTGCATGATTTGAATACACTGTGTGATGAAGATGGAGCATAGCCAGACTATATGATTTTGTGGGGATAAACTTTCTTTGGCCATGTTATTTTGAGAAGACATAATTGCCGTGTTAGTATGCTTGAAGTATTATTATTTTTATGTCAATATTAAACTTTTGTTTTGAATCTTATGGATCTGAACATTCATGCCATAATAAAGAAAATTACATCGATAAATATGTTAGGTAGCATTCCACATCAAAAATTCTGTTTTTATCATTTACCTACTCGAGGATGAGCAGGAATTAAGCTTGGGATGCTTGATACGTCTCCAACGTATCTATAATTTTTTATTATTCCATGCTATTATATTATATGTTTTGGATGTTTTATATGCATTAATATGCTATTTTATATTATTTTTGGGACTAACTTATTAACCTAGAGCCCAGTGCCAGTTTATGTTTTTTCCTTGTTTTTGAGCTTCGCAGAAAAGGAATACCAAACGGAGTCCAAACAGAATAAAACCTTCGCGATGATTTTTCTTGGACCAGAAGACACCCAGGAGACTTGGAGTGCAAGTCAGAAGAGCCATGAGGCGGCCACAAGGGGGGAGGGCGTGCCCCCTACCTTGTGGGCCCCTCGGTGACCCCCTGACCTAGATCTTCCTCCTATATGTTCACATATATTACCAAACCACCAGAAGCATCCACGAAAACACTTTTCCCCCGCCGCAACCTTTTGTTCCTATGAGATCCCATCTTGGGGCCTTTTCCGGCATCCTGCCGGAGGGGGATTCGATCACGGAGGGCTTCTACATCAACTCTATTGCCCTTCCGATGAAGCGTGAGTAGTTTACCTCAGACCTACGGGTCCACAGCTAGTAGCTAGATGGCTTCTTCTCTCTCTTTGATTCTCAATACAACGTTCTCCTTGATGTTCTTGGAGATCTATCCGATGTAATATTCTTTTGCGGTGTGTTTGTCGAGATCCGATGAATTGTGGATTTATGATCAGCTTATCTATGAATATTATTTGAATCTTCTCTGAATTCTTTTATGCATGATTTGATATCCTTGTAATTCTCTTCGAACTATCGGTTTGGTTTGGCCAACTAGATTGGTTTTTCTTGCAATGGGAGAAGTGCTTGGCTTTGGGTTCAATCTCGTGGTGTCCTCTCCCAGTGATAGTAGGGGCAGCGAGGCACGTATTGGATTGTTGCCATCGAGGATAAAAAGATGGGGTTTACATCATATTGCTTGAGTTTATTCCTCTACATCATGTCATCTTACTTAAAGCGTTACTCTGTTCTTCATGAACTTAATACTCTAGATGCAGGCAGGAGCCGGTCGATGTGTGGAGTAATAGTAGTAGATGCAGGCAGGAGTCGTTCTACTTGACACGGACGTGATGCGTATATTTCATAATCATTGCCTTGGATATCGTCATAACTTTGCGCTTTTCTATCAATTGCTCGACAGTAATTTGATCACCCACCATATTATTTGCTATCTTGAGAGAAGCCTCTGGTGAAACCTATGGCCCCCGGGTCTATTTTTCATCATATTACTTTCCAATCTACTATTTTGCAATCTTTTATTTTCAGATCTATAAACCAAAAACCCTAAAAATATTTACTTTATCTTTTGTTTAGTTTTATCTATCTCTATCAGATCTCACTTTTGCAAGTACCGTGAAGGGATTGACAACCCCTTTATCGCGTTGGGTGCAAGTGTTTGATTGTTTGTGCAGGTATTGGTGATTTGTGCGTTGTCTCCTACTGGATTGATACCTTGGTTCTCTAACTGAGGGAAATACTTATCTCTACTTTGCTACATCACCCTTTCCTCTTCAAGGGAAAAACCAACGCAAGCTCAAGAAGTAGCAGTACTTCACTTATATCTTTTTAGAGCACGGCGGTGGTTTTATTTTATAGAAATTGTTGAACTCTCTTGCTTCACTTATATTATTTTGAGAGTCTCTAAACAGCATGGTAATTTGCTTAGGTTATGAATTTAGTCCTAATATAATGGGCATCCAAGAGGGATATAATAAAAACTTTCATATAAAGTGCATTGAATACTACGAGAAGTTTGATTCCTTGCATATTGTTTTGAGATATGAATATGGTGATATTAGAGCCATGCTAGTGAGTAATTGTGGATTGGTATAAATACTTGTGTTAAAGTTTGTGATTCCCGTAGCATGCACGTATGGTGAACCGTTATGTGATGAAGTCGGAGCATGATTTATTTATTGATTGCCTTCCTTTGCATGAGGGTCGAGGGCACGCGATGGTTAACTCCTACCAACCTCCCTCCTAGGAGCATGCGTGTAGTACTTTGTTTCGATGGCTAATAGACTTTTGCAATAAGTATGTGAGTTCTTTATGACTAATGTTGATTCCATGGATTATACACACTCTCACCCTTCCACCTTTGCTAGCCTCTCTTGTACCGCGCAACTCTCACCGGTGCATTACACCCACCATATACCTTCCTCAAAACAGCCACCATATACCTTCCTCAAAACAGCCACCATACCTACCTATTATGGCATTTCCATAGCCATTCCGAGATATATTGCCATGCAACTTCCACCATTCCGTTTATTATGACACGCATCATCATTGTCATATTGCTTTGCATGATCATGTAGTTGACATCGTATTTGTGGCAAGGCCACCGTTCGTATTTTTCATACATGTCACCCTTGAGTCATTGCACATCCCGGTACACCGCCGGAGGCATTCATATAGAGTCATATTTTGTTCTAAGTATCAAGTTGTAATTCTTGAGTTGTAAGTAAATAAAAGTGTGATGATCATCATTATTAGAGCATTGTCCCATGTGAGGAAAGGATGATGGAAGCTATTATTCCCTCACAAGTTGGGATGAGTCTCCGGACTTTATGAAAAATAAAAGAGGCCAAAGAAGCCCGCCAAAAAAATGAGAGAAAAGCGAGAAGGGGAAATGCTACTATCCTTTTTCCACACTTGTGCTTCAAAGTAGCACCATGATCTTCATGATAGAGAGTCTCCTATATTGTCACTTTCATATACTAGTGGGAATTTTTCATTATAGAACTTGGCTTGTATATTCCAATGATGGGCTTCCTCAAATTGCCCTAGGTCTTCATGAGCAAGCGAGTTGGATTCACACCCACTTAGTTTCTTTTGAGCTTTCATACAATTATAGCTCTAGTGCATCCGTTGCATGGCAATCCCTACTCACTCACATTGATATCTATTGATGGGCATCTCCATAGCCCATTTATACGCCTAGTTGATGCGAGACTATCTCCTTCTTCTTGTCTTCTCCACAACCACCATATTCTATTCCACCTATAGTGCTATATCCATGGCTCACGCTCATGTATTGCGTGAAAGTTGAAAAAGTTTGAGAACATCAAAAGTATGAAACAATTGCTTGGCTTGTCATCGGGGTTGTGCATGATTTAATACTTTGTGTGATGAAGATGGATCATAGCTAGACTATTTGATTTTGTAGGGATAACTTTCTTTGGCCATAATATTTTGAGAAGACATGATTGCTTTGTTAGTATGCTTGAAGTATTATTGTTTTTATGTCAATATTAAACTTTTGTTTTCAATCTTATGGATCTGAATAGTCATCCCACAATAAAGAAAATTACATGGATAAATATGTTAGGTAGCATTCCACATCAAAAAATTCTGTTTTTATCATTTACCTACTCGAGGACGAGCAGGAATTAAGCTTGGGGATGCTTGATACGTCTCCAACGTATCTATAATTTTTGATTGTTCCATGCTATTATATTATCTATTTTGGATGTTTTATATGCATTAATATGCTATTTTATATTATTTTTGGGACTAACCTATTAACCCAGAGCCCAGTGCCAGTTTCTGTTTTTTCCTTGTTTTTGAGTTTCGCAGAAAAGGAATATCAAACAGAGTCCAAACGGAATAAAACTTTACGATGATTTTTCTTGGACTAGAAGACACACGTAGGACTTGGATATCAAGTAAAAGGAGTCCCGAGGCGACCGCAAGGGTGCAGGGCGCGCCCCGCGAAGGGGGGGGGGGGCGCCCCCTGCCTTGTGGGTCCCTCGGAGCTCCTCTAACCCTAATCTTTGGCCTATAAATTCCCAAATATTCCAAAACCACCAGAAGCGTCCACAAAAATAATTTTCCGCCGCCGCAAGCCTCTGTTCCCGTGAGATCCCATCTTGGGGCCTTATCCGGCAATCTGCCGGAGGGGGATTCGATCATGGAGGGCATCTACATCAACCCTATTGCCCTTCCGATGAAGCGTGAGTAGTTTACCTCAGACCTACGGGTCCATAGCTAGTAGCTAGATGGCTTCTTCTCTCTCTATGATCTTCAATACCATGTTCTCCTCGATGTTCTTGGAGTTCTATCCGATGTAATATTCTTTTGCGGTGTGTTTGTCGAGATCCGATGAATTGTGGATTTATGATCAGATTATCTCTGAATATTATTTGAATCTTCTCTGAATTCTTATATGCATGATTTGATATCTTTGTATTTCTCTTCGAATTATCGGTTTGGTTTGGCCAACTAGATTGGTATTTCTTGCAATGGGAGAGGAGCTTAGTTTTGGGTTCAATCTTGCGGTGTCCTCACCTAGTGACAAAGTAGGGGTAGCGACGCACGTATTTGTATTGTTGCCATCAAGGATAAAAAGATGGGGTTTTCATCATATTGCTTGAGTTTATCCCTCTACATCATGTCATCTTACTTAAGGCGTTACTCCGTTCTTTATGAACTTAATACTCTAGATGCATGCTAGATAGCGGTCGATGTGGGGAGTAATAGTAGTAGATGCAGAATCATTTCGGTCTACTTGACACGGACGTGATGCCTATATGCATAATCATTGCCTTGGATATCGTCATAACTTTGCGCTTTTCTATCAATTGCTCGACAGTAATTTGTTCACCCACCGTATTATTTTCCTTCAGGAGAGAAGCCTCTAGTGAAACCTATAGCCCTCGGGTCTATTTTCCATCATATATTTTCAGATCTATAAACCAAAAAACCCAAAAATACCTTGCTGTAATTTATTAATTTTACTTTGTTTTACGTTTTAGTAATCTTTTATATCTATCTCTATGAGATCTCATCCTTGCAAGTGACCGTGAAGGGATTGACAACCCCTTTATCGCGTTGGGTGCAAGTGTTTGATTGCTTGTGCAGGTGCATAGATTGGAGACTTGCTTGTACCTCCTACTGGATTGATACCTTGGTTCTCAAAACTGAGGGAAATACTTATCTCTACTTTGCTGCATCACCCTTTCCTCTTCAAGGAAAAAACCAACGCAAGCTCAAGAAGTAGCAGGAGCTCACCGCGGAGTTTGTGGACATGGTTAGCGAGCACGGGGGTGGTCGGACGTGAAGAGCTCGACGATGGGAGGCGGCGCTGTGGTGGTTAGTCAGCTCGATGCCGAGCGTATGGTGAGGCCCGGCTTGATTCGACGGATGTAGACGAAGGAGACGGGGGTGGGGAAGCTTCTGGACACGATCTCAGGCGCCGGGGAGGCCAACGGCCGCGGCTACGTCGACGGCCATGGCGCTCACGTGCTCGGGCGCCGTCAAAACGAGAGGGAGAGGGGAGCGAGGGGGCAACAGCGCGGCTAGGGTTGTCCATCGCATCAGGGAGGGTCTTATCCTTCTCGGGGGCGCTCCGGATGTTCGACATGGCGGCAACGGCAGCCATGGAGGCATGGATGGCCGACACGCACAGGCTACAGCCTCCTCTACCTGTAGCTCAGCGAGAGGAAGAAGAAGGCCGGTTGTGGGCTGGGCTGCGGTGCACTATGGCACGTAGGCCCAGTGGCACAGGAGGTTCCTTCCGTTTTTCTTTTTCTTTTTCTGTTCCATTTCTCCACTTCGGTTTCCTAATTTTCTTTCGTAGCAAATGATTTTTGTTACATATGAAACTTGGCACATAAATTACACACATTATTTCTAGACCATCCCACAAGTCTTGGAATTATTTGGAAAGGCATAGAAATTTATTTGCATTTAAATTGTCCTATTAAATGCTATTGGTTCAGTATAATAATTATTGGAGTCAAATCGGAAAGTCAAATGAGGTTGGTTTCTCTTGGACAATTACTTGGGGATTTTCCAGAAAGGTGCAAACAATTTTAAATAACAATTTCAATTTTTTTTTATATTATATTCTGAATTTGAATTGACCCAATTTGGGGAGTTGGATTATTTTCTAGATGCAATTTAATTTAAAATAACTATGATGGCATGGCAAGGTTTATTAGGTTAATTGCTTTATTAGGGTTGGGGATGTCACACATGCAAGTCGGAATAAGGTCCTCCCCATTCCTGCCCCGCTCCGACAGCGCTTGCTCCGGCGCCGGTGGGGACTGAGTGGAGGCCTGTACAGGATTTCGCTGGTGCATGCCGCTTCCAGTGGCGGCGTCGGCTTGCAGAGGGCATTTTCCTTTCCAGTGCTGGGTTCGAGGTTGCCGGTGTGCGGATCTGGTGTTCTTCTTCGACGACGTCGTCAAAAGGCGGTGGATCTGGGGCCTGAGGTGCACGGGGTGCTCCCCGGCCAATGCTCCACAGTGAGGGAAGCTCCGTCGTCCGCGACAGTTCTTTCTTCGGCTCTCAAAGCTTTGCAGCGATGGTGCTCCGATGGCTCTTTGGCTCGTGGGTCTCGTCCCTTCCTCCTTCGGCGTCGGTCTCAGCGGCGAACGAGGACGGAGTCAAGCGTTGGTCTTTTAGCATTTCCCCCCTCGGGTGCTTACATGTATTTCTGCTTTGTGGTGGGGTGGTTTTTGCTTTTTGTGCTGGGGTAGGTGTGCCTTCTCGTTTCTTCGTGTGTGTTCTGCTTGTGTGCTGTATCTGGATGTTTGCCTGATGAACACGTAGCAACCTTTTAAAAAAAAAGCTAAAGCTATCTGTCTTTTTTTTCATCATTGACAAAGTGGACCGAAGGTTGGCGGGCTGGCGGGGTCTCCTCCTTTTTTTTTTCTTTCAGTTTTACTAATTTTCAGACGTCTGTTTTTAATTTGGCTTTAGGCCGTTTTTGTGGCCGTCGGATGCACACGAATCTTGGCGCTGCTCGGTCTGTCCGTCTTATGTGGCGCGTACCGGGCTTTTTCAGTTCTTGTTTGGGCTACTAATGGACTGGGCGCGGGGCCGTCTGTACCCGAATCCGCTTTCTGGCCGTCGGCGAACAGCGGCGAGGGGCTGGCAGGAGGCTGGCGAGAGGTCATGGAGAGCGGGAAGGTGCCGGCGAGCAGCCCTAGGAAGAGGGAGTCTAGCTGCCGCGGAGTAGCAGGAGGAAGGAGAGGGAGAGTGGTACCGAGAGGAGGCCGGCGGAGTTTTTCCGTCAGTCCCGGCGTTCGCCGGTGAGGTCGGAATCAGTCGTCGGCGCCGGTCGGGCGGGAGGTACGGATTGTTTTTTTTCCCCACCCCGCAACTCTCATGTGAGTAATTTCTCTGTCAGTTTTTGTGCTCATTTCCGTGTATCTGTTAGTGGCGCTCCCTCAGATCCTTTTTGGTTGTGTGGGATTAATCGTGCTTGCACTAATTTCATGAGATATCTCAGCATCGTCTCGATTCTTAGATCATTGGACCCATGGAGCTCGATTTTCCGCCCACGAATTTCTGGGGCTGTGCGTTCAGCTATGTTTCCCCCTTTTTCAGATTATGTGTTATGTGGGGGTACTCGTTTATCAGTAATTTGTGTGTACTGGCGATCCATATTTTGGAAGGGAATCTAGTGCATTTTTTCTGTAGGTGTGTAAGTGTTAGATTCACTTTGTAGGGGGTCAGGATTTGGTGTTTGTCCGCGGCCGGGCAAGCAATTTCATGCCATAGCACAGGAATGCAGAATGTGTTAATTCTACTTTTGTGGTTCAGGAATCTCAGGATTAGTGTTCTGATTCATGAGTTGCTCATGAAATACTCAAATTTGCGGTCACCGGTCAGCCCACTGTGCTATGGCCCCAGGTGTTAATTCCAAGCCATTCGGATGCAATAACATGCCCAGTCTTGAGTTTGTGGATATGTAGGCTGATGATTAGTTGATGGCATCTGGGAGCAAAAATGTGAGGTGCTTCGTTGAAGTAGCAGCAGCATCGAGGGGGATATTCCTGTTGCTTGTGGTCTCACTGATTTCCTGCTTTTTTTGGTCAAGCAGAGTTAATCCTACATCTGTTAGTTGGCAAAGAGGCACTAGTTAGTGGGTTTTTGTTTTTTTTCCGTGGATTGGTGTCTGTTTTTTTAAGGAATCTGGGCAATATCTTCTGCAAGAGTGCTTTTCTAACTCTTTTCGTCTAGTGCTTTTAAGTTAATTTTAAGAGAACACATTCTCTAGACTGGCATGCTTGTTGATGTGTTGTGATCATCTTTCGTTTCCCTATGTCCACTAGCTAGCGTTTGTCTGCGGCCGGGCTAGCAATTTCATGCCATAGTATAGGACAGCATAGCTAGCAAATGTGGTGAATCTGTGTGTTCCGTACCCTTTTTATGAAAGTCATTTTTGCTGATTTGCCAAATTTCTGTATCTGTTCCAGGATTTTTTTGTGGTTGTACGTACTTGATGAATGGCACTTTTAATCTTTTGTAGGTTCAGAGAAGTAAAGCATTGCAACGGATTCATTTCATTCTGTGTTGGGCCTGCCAAAGAGTGTTGCTTTAGTGACACAAGACAAGGAGTGTGGAAGGAATTTCATTATGTCTCGTTTCAGGTTGACTCTGATGGCAAGCATAACTTTCTTTGGAGACATGCTCACATATTTCATTTCCTCTCCCTATTTTTTCATTTCCTCCCATTTCTCTCTCCGACGAACTCTTCCTCTCCTTCACCAACATCTCCTCCCTTTCTCAGGAGGAAGTAGGGGATTTCCTAGGCATACGCCTTCTGGTATTCCACAGGTAGTGTATGTGGTTCCTCTTTTTCAGTTAGTCCTCTTCATTCCTTCAGATTCATTTTGTATGTATTTTCCTAAAGTTTTTATGTTTTAGATCTTAGTTCTCTGCTAGATGTATTTGATTTTCGATTTTTAGTTCATTTTCTTAGTATTTTGGCATCAATTTTTCTCATATTTAGGGATTTTCTTCTGTTTATTCTGGTAGATCTACTCACCCTAGTTCAGTTTTCATATATAGTAAATTTCCTCTGTTATTTCTGTTATTAATACCAGTTTTTGTATAGGTGTTTATTCCTAAGGATCGGCACCCATGTCTCGGTTATCAGTCTTTATTCTTTTTCTGTATTTCTTGGTTCAGTACATGTCCATAGTTATTCAGTTTTCAGTCGTGTAGTTATTTTTATAAGTCTTTTATGTTGTGATTAACTTTGGTCATTGTTCAGATTTTCTTCAGATTATTGTAGTATTTCTTTCATTTTTCATTCAGTCGTTAGCTCTTCAGTTCAATTAACAATTCCAGTGAATCTTCAGTTTAGTTCAGTCTACAATTTCAGTCATATTCCGTTAAATTTCTTCAGTCATATTCAGTTTCCCTCTATTCTTCAGTTCTCCAATTAGCTTGCGTTCAGTTACGTGTAGTGTGTGCTTCAATCAGTGAAGAAATTCATCCTCAGTTTTCTGTAGGTGTGTTTCATTTTGTCCTATGGTGTTCAGTCTTTCATTCTATCATTAATCTTTTTTTCATTAGGTTGCCTTCAGTTTCAGGGTTCTCTGTTGCCCACTGTTATTCAATCTTGTCCTATTCAGCCAATGTCTTCGGTTAATTCTATCATTAATCTTTTTTTTTCCAGTGTTTCATTTTGAGTGAATTTTTCTTCCCGTGGAAATTATTTTAGTCCTGTCCTATGATATTTTCAGTCTTCTTCGTAGTGGATTGTTCTTCAGTAATCTATTTCTTTCTTCAGTCTTCAGTTCAAGTGTGGCAACCATGCATTAGCTTCTTATTCAGATCACTAGTTAACACTATAGATCAGGGTGTGTGGGCAGTCTTCAGTTTTCAGGTTATTAGAACTACTTCTCAGGAGAAGCATTTAGCTCGTCGCGGTTCAGTTTTGACAGTTTAGCCATTATCTTCAGTTTTATAATTCAGTCATTTGTCTTTGTAGTCAGTCCAGATCTATCTATTTTAATTTTAGTTTAATATTTCAGGTCTTGTCGTAATTCTCATTCATCATTTCTTACTTATCATTTATCCTTTTGTGTTATACTTTCCTTTCATTTATTTCTCATTCATCATTTTCTTAAGTGCACACATCATTTGCAAGTCATTCTTCAGCCTTTGGTGCTGGGTAATCAAAACTGTGTGGCTCTTGTAGGACAACAACCCTCGTCTGTTTATGTTTCTCAGTCTATGAAATTGCACGGCTCTTCTAGGATGACAATCCCTTTATTTCAGTACTTATATCATCTATCTCTCAAGCCTTCGGTTTGTCTTTGTTCAGTCTCCAATCTCTTTTTCTTCAATCCCTTCCAGGATAATCATCAGACAAATCAGTACACATGTATGCTCTAAGTGATAGGCATGTATGACTCTGCGGACCCTGTGTTTTTGCTCACTGTGTCACTTCTGTTTATCTCCTAGATTTTTTTTTTTCAGTGCTTACTTCTTGATAATTATTGTGTGGAGTCGCCAGGTTGGCTGGAGGAGCATCTACTTCTCACAGTTCAGTTTTGGCAGTTTAGTCATTTATCTTTTTTAGTTTCAGTTTAATTATAGGAATATAGGTACCATATTCGGCTCAAGTTCAGTGTTTGTTTAGTTTTTGGGTTATGATACCATATTCGGTTCAAGTTTAGTGGGAATATGATACATTTCAAGGTAGTTTTCTGTCTCCAGTTGCGGCGGATGGTCTGGCTGGCATACATCTGGGAACAGGGAGGATCACCACTGATGTGTACAAGACTTGCATGGACAGTCGAGTTGAATTTAAAGTGGGGTGGAAGGAGTTTCTGTTCGAGAAGGACCTTAGTGTTGGCGATGGTGTACTAATCACCATCAGGCAAAACACATTTTGAGGAGTTCAATTGATCATGATCATCAAGAGTTGCTATAGTTTAGTCAAGAGGCCATGCGCACTCATGTTTTTTATTGTTACAGTCGATTGAACAATATGTAATCTAGTGGATGTTTTGTTATTTATTTAGCTTTTCAAGCTACATGAATCAGTATTTTGTCAGTTGAACCTTCTGTTTTTTTTCGAATCAGTATTTCAGATAATTTTTCTTTGTTATTTTGCTTTTTGAAATGGCATGACCCTTTTTTCCCTCCAACTAAAGTAGGGTGATAATCTCATTTTGGCATTGCTGAATTTTTTTCATTTTTTTTAGTATTTCATGTTTTTGTTCGGTAGGTCAGTTTTGAAGTCATGTTTTCACCTACTGCTTTTTGTAGATGTAGTTTTCAGCCATTTGTCCTTTTATCTTTTTGTGCCCTCAGTACGTTAGTCAATCTGCACTTACTGATCCTCTGTAGAGCTAATTTCCTCAAGGTCAGTTCATTTTTGGTTTTTTACCTGATGTGGGAATTTATGATATGTCTTCTTTTTTGTATAGGAATGCCAGCAACAACTATGGGTATCTCTCTCTTTTCCAAGTGTCTTTTTTTTTGCATGAATTATAAGGTAAGATTCCTTTTTCTCTTCTTTTTTTTACTGAATTTGGAAGCGTATACATACAAGCACACCGTACACATACGACACTGCATACACAGCAGCTGAACTTGGCAGAGACATCCTGGCAAAACAAGAAAATACAACAAAGTCCAGCCAGGCCATCTTCAACCACAGACGCATCTCCTTTGCGCTGCCACCACCAGTCTTCTCCAAGCAGCTTCCGTCGATGAAGAGCAGCAGCAGCAAGTCTGCCAACCAAGCCTGCAAACGCCGTCGCCACGAAGGGCTTTGAGTACCGCATAAGTGTCCCGTCCTGACGGACGAGAACAGGGAACGGGTTCCAGAACATCGGTCGGGGATCCACCCCAGGCTCAGCAGGCTTCCTCGTCGGCACGGCCGCACAGAAAACTCAAACCCGTTAGTCAACGGTCATTCAGCTTCCAGACTCATTTCGGGGATATATATAAAATCCTGTTTGTCATGTAGCTTCTCTTAGATGACAAGCCCAGCAGCTGTAGCCCACCACAATTTTTCTGGGGCATTGTACCATATCCAGAAAACTCAAACCCGTTAGTGGAGGGATGATTCTCCTGCCAACCTGTTACTCAGTTTTGAGTTTATCTTCTTTCAGTTTTTCTTCAGTAATTTTGTCTCTGTTTTGGTTTAGTCTATTTTTTTATATCATGACGGCATGTAGCACAACATATATTCGGAGATTATGGTGTATAGCCCGAGTATTTTGAGATTTTTTTTCAGTGCAGTGTTTTGGTTTGGTAATGAGGAAGGGCATTGGTTTTGTCAGTCCATCATTTTTCTAGTTAGTTCATCTCTAATTTCTTCAGTTTCTGTTTGTAGCATTCATTGGCCATTCATCTTTACTGCCTCAATTATCTTTATATTTAAGGCAATCAGCACAGTCTTACAATTCAGGTTTTTTTTTCAGTCATGAAGAGCCTGTTTGGTTCACGCCTAGTCTATCCCCGCCAAAATCGGCCACGCCAATATATTGGCGCAGGATTTCGCCGCCGAAGTTTCCCCAGCGTGTGGGCGTGCAAAGTGAACTGGCTGCCAAAACTTTGGTGTCGATCCGATTTTCTGGCTTCCATCCAAACGCATGCCAAGGGCAGCCCCATGCTGCAATCCAAACAGACCTGAAGTTTTTTCTTCATTCTCTTTATCCAGTATTTGACATTTAGCTCATTTTTTATTTTTCTTTCTCCGTCGAGTTTATGTCACTTTTTTGTTCATTTCTCAGTCAAAGGGGTGTTCCCCATTTCTTTTCTTATTTCTTAATCATTCTCATTTTTCTCATTCTGTTTACTGAAACCTGGCATTTACTAAATTATTTTTCTTCTTCTTGTCGTTGTGGTCATTTTCATTCTTCCGTCTTCTCTTCATTCTATTTCTTCAGTCCATGACTTTCTTTTTGTATCATGGTTATAGTTGTTTTCTTAGCAATTGTTGATGTAGATGTTTTTGACTTGGATCTACGGATGTCGCAACCTAACGCACATGATTTCAAAAGGGACAACATCATGGCTGGCCTTCAGTTAACTTAAAGTTGGGCCTTGTATGAATCAGTTAATTTAAAGTCTAATTGAGTGCTCAGCAGGCATGTACAAGAAAATAAGCTTTGCGCATTTCTAGAGAACAAAAAGATTTTGCGTACGTAGATATGCACTTCTCGGTTTAGTTTTCATTTCCTCTTAGCTAGTATCTTTTGGCTCTGTGTTTCAAGAGTTAAACAGAACATGCACAACATTCATCTATTTGAGTTGGATTGGATTTTCTTAAAAATCATCTAGATGTCTCCACTCGTCTCTGAATTTTGAATCTCCTCTTCTGGTCCTATGTAGATCTCACTCTGCTCTATTTTTTTTTTTGGGGGTGGGGGGGGGGGGGGGGGGGGGGGGGGGGGGGGGGGGGGGGGGGGGGTGGGGTGGGGTGGGGGGGGTGGGGTGGGGGGTCAATTCTAAAGGTTGGGGAATGCTATCATGTTTTTATAGAGAATTAAGTTATGTATGGTCAGACTGAAACCTTTTTTTGAGAGTTTCTTGGTGTGACCCTCGAGGTGTTAAAGTCGATGTGTTTCAAATGTACCCAGGGATCATGCATGTTATTTGTGGTATTTCTTATGTCTATGGGTTCAGGCGACTTAGTTCATCTGGTCTAGTGTGGCACATTATTTACTGGTCTGCAAGTTTTCAGCTACAGTAGTATCCGTATAATTTCTGCTAAAACATGTAATCGTTTTTTAGGAAAGAATAACAGTGTAGCCTTTTGCATTTTCAGACAAAATTAGTCTTTTTTGTGTGTAGCCTTTTTACCATGATAGGCCAACCTAGCTTACTCCAGCAAACATAAGCCCGATATACAGTTATTTGTTGTTTCGGACACGTGTGTTATGTCGTGCAGATTTTGCTGATGGAAATCGAGACACAATGCCAGGAAAATCAAGGTACAAACATTGCTTCGGTCTTTTTTAGTTCAGTCATTCAGAACTATGTCATCTTGTTTTACCTGCTTCTGAATTTCTCTAGGCATTGAGCATTTGAAGGAGGAATAGATCTCTTGATGATGCATTATCTGCTTTCTTTCTCTTTTTTAGCTCATTTTATATCTACTTTACCGTCTGTTTGAAAGTTTCTTGATAAATAAGTTTATATTTGGTATAGGCTGTAAAATCCTTGGAGACGATACATGCTTGAGGAATGATGTTTGTCATCATCATTCTAATTTGGGGTTCGCAGTTCATTCTCTTGTATTTTTTGTGTCACGGTTAAGCTTGCAACCATAGAAATGTGTGCACAAGATATCATAAAAAATATTAGGTTGTCGATTTTCTCTCTTCTATATGTTTTGCACTGTTTTGCAATTTGGAGTGTCTTCTTTCAGCTATTTTCTCTTTCATGTATGTGCCTTATAAAACCTCTTTCTTTTTTTTTTTCATTTCACATGCCAAGGGCGGCGACGTTGCGGTGGCCGTGTCCCTAGAGTCTGGACCGCATGGGGATGTTAAATGAGCTCTTCTTTTGAAGAGATGGCCGCGATGGAGTGAGTCTTGGAGTAGTCATGATCTTAGGTGATACATGTGATGTGCGGTGGCCGTGCTACAATGGTTTCAGCATGTTATTTTTATCCCAGTAAAGAGACCTTTAAGCCGTTCAATACATCTTCTTTGAATCTTCCCCGGTCATAATGTAGTATATCTTCATTTCTTCCAGAAGTTTTTTCAGATGATTTGTACAACGTTCAACAGTGCAGTGTGTTTAAGGAATGTTCAGATATGTTCTATTTTGCTGCTGCATATATCAGTATGACTAACGCAGTACCAGTTTGTAAGCTTTGCTCTTTTTCTCATGGCCTGGAGGGGGTAGTGGTGGGGGTCTGGTGGGTGTTACCACGCAATGGACCAGAGCAGCAGTAGTAACCGGGTCAGAATAATCCGCTCCAAAAACAAAATGGAGCCCGTTAGCCTGGGGGCGGGGGGACAAATCCATCAGGTGGATGGCTGCGTGCAGCAACAAAAGCATTTTCGGCTTGTCAATGTTCCATTGAAAAAACATCAACCTAAACCGAAATGAAAATCAGATGACTGATGGTTAGACAGTCCTTGACTTTGCATTTGCTCTTGCCAACCGACAGTTGGGTTGCATCTGTAGTCAGGATGAAGAGTGGGCTTCCGGCGTGACCGTGCACATTGCTTAGATCTTTGCAGAAGGACAAAGTAAAAGGAGTCGGAATACGCTGGGCCGCTGCGCACCCAGTGGGTTGTTGAGATAGCTCCCAAGGGTTGCTCAGCAGGATCAGATTAGTACGATCATAAATAAAACAAGGTACACCGTCCACCTCACTGCCCATGATAGCATCATGAGCTTCACGGCTCCGGAGGGCCAAGGACCCGGTTTCCCAGTGACATGACCAGCGCCGCTCTTACGCCATGGTTTCAGCGTACTCCTTCTCCCTGGCTTCAAAGTCCGTTTGTTGCTTGGTCAGGCGAGCTTTTTCAGCCAGGAGAGCCTTCTGGGGCTCCTCCATGGCCTTCTCGGCATCAGAGTTGCCGGTGATGAGCGTGTGCAGGATGACGTTCATTGCCATGCTGTTGGTGCCGTCGTTCGCCGCACTACCGGCGGTGGTAGCCACGTGCGCTACCATGTAGACCTCCGCCATATAGGCGTGGGAGTCGGGGGTTCTCATACACATCGGACTCGGAGTCCAGGATAGGCAAGAGAGATTCCACCAGGGCGACCAGCTGGGCTGTTGCCTCGCCACCGTGATCAGATATTGCAGCCCCTAGGAGATTCCTGGGTGTCGATTCCGCTGGCTGGCCCGGGGCCGTGTCACGGAGACGCATCATGCCGAATTTGTCGGCGATGAAGTCCAGGCCCTCAAAGGAGAGAGCATGCCCCTCAGTGAAGGCGGCGAGGGCAAGGTGCTCGGCTGCATCGACGATGAAATCCAGCGAGCCAAAGCTGATGCCCTGGCCCGGGACGAGTCCGACGGTGAGGACGTTAGATCCCATCTCGATCCCTCCTCCAGCACGCACCGCCCCTACCTGGCTCACTGTAACACCCCCATGTGATATGCAACAGTGATCCACCTTGATTATACCAAGTCACTTTGTTTTGCAATGCTTGATCACTATGGAATCATATCTCATTTCAAATTCCACTTCAAATCAAAATTCCAATTGCAAGTGAAAATAAAAGTTGCACCAACATGGCTACAAAATAGTTCATGATTTAGCAAATATTCCATAACAATTAAATGTTAAGAAAAACAGCATCACTACTTTGCTTAATTGGACCCTAGCATCCAAAACAGTACCAAAACAGTCACATTTAATCCCTTTTCCATTTAAATGAAACTCAAATGGATTCAAATAATCCTCAAACTTTTTGTGGCAGTGCCAAATATTGCAAAGTAACCAAGCCTCACATTTTACAAAAGTCTTTTGATACAAAAAGAAAAGGCAAAACAGAAAAGAAATAAGAAAGCAGAAAAAGAAAAAGGGAGAGGCCACTGTGCACTGGGCCTTAGTGCACAGGAGCTGGCCCAGCCGGCACAACCTGCCTCCTCCCGCGCATCGTCGTCCTCCTCGCCTCCGTGTCAGCGTGCCCGTGGCCGCGTGCAACGACGGCGGCGAGCGCGCGACACGGCGACGCTACAGGGCCGCCGATGGCATAAGACCGCCCCCCTCGGCCTCGTTGACGCTCCTATCCACTCTCCATCGCTTCGCTCGCCCTCTCTCCGTCGATTCAGAATGCTACCGACACCATGGCCTCGCCGTAGCCGCGGCCACCGTCAACCCCACGCCGCCTCGCCGTGTCAACCAGCACCGCCGACGACCGCTACGTCCTCCATTGTCTCTCGTTCGAGCCGGGGAGCACCGCATCGCCGGATCTGCCTCGTCTTCAACCTCGGGACCCGCCGCCGTTCTTCGTCGAATCCGTCCGGCCTGCTGCTACTAAGCCACCGCCGAGCCTTCTTGTGCTTCCTCGGTGAGCCCCTGGTCAATTTCCCTCTCCTAGCTAGGCCGCTCCGCGCTCGCTGCTGCTTCTGCCATTGCTGCTGCTTCGGTCACCGCTGTCGAGCTCACCGCCGTCGCTGTAGTTCCTCTCGTGGCCAACTAAGCACGTAGACGTGCTCAGGGCACTCCTGTGGTGCGGCCAGCACCACCCGTTCGCTCGCAGTCGAGCCGTAGCCCCGTTTCCGTCGAGCACCTAAACGCGCCGCCGCCTACCGTCGCCGCCGCGCTCGCCTCCGGCCATCTCAGCTCGCGCCAGTAGCGTAGATCGACGCGGCCCGCAATGCACGTTCGAACGGTGCCTCCCGCGCATCAAATGGACGCCGGACGGCGAATCCCGACGCCGAACTGAGGCCCTCCGCCGCATTTCGTGGTCGCCGGCGTTTAAACGCCGGTGGGCCGGCGTGGCACCACCGTGTGGCCCCCTGGGTCACTGCCGCTGGGCCCAGTTGACCCTGTTGACCTAGTCAACAAGCTGACTGGGCAGCCCCAGCCACTGACCAGTGGGTCCTAGTTGACCAGTCAACTGGTCAACTGCTGACTCAACTAGCCGGGCCCACCTATCAGCGTCTGTGGTGCACTGCACCGGGTGCACCTGACAATTTAGATGGAATTTTCGAAATAAATAATAATTAGAGAAATTCAAAAAAGTTTAAAACTTTGAAAATTCCTATAAAATAAACCATAGCTCAAATGAAAATAATTTATATATATGAAAAATGATCAAAAAAATAAGACGAATCCGAATATGCCTCCCACATACCTGCCACACCCCTCTATCATGATGAACAGGGAACCTTCGCCTCCGGTTCAACACCGAAAAAATTGCCCGGAGCCGGGAAAACATTTCCAGATATTTTCCCGCTCCGATTAAAATACCAGTACTGCATTAGAGCCCCCCCCCCCCCCCAGCATAGCATACTGCCATGTCATGCATCGTGCTGCATTTTTGTGCTTTATATTTACTGTTTCTTCCCCCTCTTTCTCTCCGGTAGACTCCTAGACTGACGCTGCTCCCGAGTACGACTACGCTGCAGACGATCAGCCACTTGCAGCAGAGCTTCCAGGCAAGCAAAACCCCCTTGATCATTCCTATATCGCCCATTCTTTCTTCCTTGTGCTTGCATTAGATTTTGCTACTGTTGTTGTTCCGGTAATTCCTATTCTAATGCATAGCCTGTTTTTGTAATCTGCTGTTGATACTTTACCTGTTGTCCTATATGCTTAGTATAGGCTGGTTAGTGATCCATCAGTGGCCCTACACCATTGTACGTGTTGCCATGCTTACTACTGGGTGATCCGAGCAAGATGATCGTGGAGCAGAGACCGAACACACCACCAGTACCCCCCTTAGTTGTACGACTCTGCAGAGTTACTATCCTGTACCGAGGGTGATTCCTCTTATTTCACTTCCGATGATATCTCTGTAGTGTAGCACATCAAGTGTGGTTTACCGAGGGTGATTCCTCGTTCTCCACTCTCATTGATGACTCTGAGTGGGTCGTTGGCCCTTAGTTGTACGACTCTGCAGAGTTACTATCCAGTACCGAGGGTGATTCCTCTTATTTCACTTTCGATGATATCTCTGTAGTGTAGCACTGTTCGTCTCCGCGAGATAATAACACACTAATGGATTTGGGTATTTAGTATGAGTGGGTCGTTGGCCCTTTTCGCACTAACCACCACGCGGGATATGTTATGGGCACTCGGCGTCGTACGTTCCTTCCGAAAGCTCTGTCAGACGTCACAAATGAGCAGCACATGCCCGGGTGAGCTGGTTACGCCTACTTGTGTATACAGAGGCTAGGCTTGGTCCAGGCCGTCCTCGCCACATGCAGGAGTGCAAAGGGCGGTAGGCCCAAGGCCCCTGCGCACTTAGGATTTAGACCGGCGTGCTGACCTCTTTGCTGAGCCTAGGTTGGTCTACGGCGTGTTGATCATCCGAGGCCAGGCATTACCCAGACAAGTGTGTCCGGCCAGAGATAATCGAGCGTGTTGGGTAACGTGGTGCACACCTGCAGGGAAGTAATCTATTCGAATAGCCGTGTCCACGGTAACAGGACGCTTGGAGTTGTATCCTGATCTACTAAACTAGAACCGGATACTTTGTGATATTGAAATGTGATATTGCTCCGGGATCGCTTTCTCGTAGGGTAGTCGAGAAAGGATCTTTGGGCGTTGCTAATATGAACATGTTACTATATTATTATGCGCTACTCTCTTCTGATGCTGCAAGATGCTAGTCTTCGATAGGCTAGTCCTTTCCCTCTATTCTGGCATTTCTGCAGTTCAGTCCAAAGATATAGCCCCATTCCTTTGAAACCGATGCATACTTAGCATAGCACTGATGTAAGTCTTGCGAGTACTTTGGATGAGTACTCACGGTTGCTTTGCTACCTTTTCTCCTCTGCCCGGTTGCTACGACCAGATGATGGAGCCCTGGAGCCAGAGGATCCCGCAAGTGCCTATCACCTCGACGGAGCCTACTACTACATGGAGAATGTCGACCAGGAGTAGTTCGGAGGCCCCAGGCAGGAGGCCTGCGCCTTTTCGATCTAGTTGTCATTGTTTTGCTAGCCTTCTTAAGGCAAACTTGTCTAACTACGTCTATACCCAGACTACTGTTGTATGTTGACTTATGTATTCAGGTCCTCGTGACCCCTGGCCTGTAATATAAAGTTTTATGTTTAAATTTACGTCTTAGAGTTGTGTTGTGATATCTTCCCGTGAGTCTCTGAACTTGTTCGTGCATGCTGCGTGTATCATTAGTGCACGGTCGAGTTTGGGGGTGTCACAAGTTGGTATCAGAGCCGACTGCCTGTAGGAAGCCCCCTTCCAATTCCTTGGTCGAAGTTGAGTCTAGTCTTTGAAAACTATTTTACTAACAGTGTTGTGTGGCTTACGGGCCCACATCACAATGGATGGGATTAGGATCTTTTATTTCTCTCGTTTACTCTAGGATTCTGATCTCTCTTCTATCCAGGTTAATTTTTTTTACTAACTCTAACTCTAAGTTCTCGTGATCACATCCACCCGGAGATCTGGATTATCTGCAGTTACTTCTTTGAATGCGTGATGCATAATTCAATCACTGGCATTTGACATCCTTGAAACCTCCTTTGTTTCTTCACGGAGCCCTTATATCGAGGGCATTTTCCGTCGTCACCTGCAGATGCCAGGCTACACTGGTTTTTCCCAACGTTGATGTAGCCTTTGCTATGTCCCGTTGTTGTATCCCTCCACCGCGTGCCTGCGTGCCGCCTAGTACGTCTAGCTATGTATTTCTGAACTCATGCCGTCAGTTTGTAACCGACTCTGTGTAAGGATCTGTATGTCATGAATGACTACTGTTATGTATCTATTGCACTTCTCGTTCATCGATCTTGTTATATCATGAATGACTCCATACACCTACAATTACTAAACTACCCCCTGTTATGTTTAGCAGGATGGTTAGACCAGGTGGTCGTGGTCGTGGCCGTGGTGCTGAACATCCGCCACCGCCAGACTATATGGCCGGTATGATGCAACAGTTTGAGCTACAATGGCAGTTTATGACTGGAATCATGGCTCAGTTTCCACAACCGAATGCTAATCAACAGCCAACCCCAATAACATTGCAAGAATTTGTGCGACTCAACCCTGCTATCTTCCGCAAAGCAACCCAACCTCTTGATGCCGATGATTGGCTCCGCGACATCACTAATGAGATGGAGTCTGCTAATGTCGCCCCTACCAACTTTGTCACCTTTGCATCCTATTTCCTGAAGGGTCCCGTTTCCCAATGGTGGGACAGACACAAGCATTCACTGCCTGCTGGAACATTCGTTACTTGGCTGGAGTTTCAGACTGCCTTCCGTGCCCGTTACATTCCCCAGGGAATTATGGACAGGAAGAAAAGAGAGTTTCACAATCTCACTCAGGGCAACAAGGTTGTGGATGTTTATCAGTGGTAGTTCCTTGACTTGTCCCGCTAAGCTGAAGAGGATATTGCTACTGATGCTCGCAGACAGGAAAAGTTCCGTGAAGGACTGCACCCTGATATCAAACTTGCACTTCTTGTTCAAGATTTTCCTGACTTTGCCACCCTGGTGAACAAGGCCATTCAGGTAGAGACAGGTCCGAAGGAACATAAGGAGACGCTCAAGCGCAACCATGACATTGGCTCATCTTTGAGCTCGTCAGGACACAAGCGTCGAGTGTGGATCCCACACAACGTGTACTGTTCAGTTGCCCCTGCACCCAGGCCTTCATATGCCGCACCTCATCTGCCTCCACCACCGAGACAACCGAGGCTTCAAGCTGCACCACCCACTACTCCAACTCCCCGTCCCAATGACGGGCTATGCTTCAAGTGTGGTCATCCAGGTCACCGTGCTATGGAATGCCGCCAGAATCAGAATCAGTTGTCACTCTTTGCACCTGGCCGTGGCAATGGCCATGGGTACAATCAGCAGTGCAACTATAATGCTAGACCTTCTTATGGTCATGGTCAAGCTAACCATGTTGATGTGGCTGAAGCTCAAGACCAACCAGCTACTGTGATGGGTACCCTTCTCGTTAACTCAGTACCAGCTTCTGTTTTATTTGATTCAGGAGCATCACATTCATTCATATCGAAAGCATTTGCATTAACGCATGACATCACATTTGGAGAGATGAACCTTCCACTAGTGGTAAACACCCCCGCGGGCCAATGTCGTACCAATATGATGGCACCTGATGTCACCATTGAAATTGAAGGATTGGAATTCCTTGCCTCCCCCACTGTCCTGAAGTCTTCCACCATAGATCTCATTCTGGGAATGGATTGGTTGAACACCCATGTTGCTTCAATCGATTGTGCCACCAAAACTGTCCAGCTCCTGCACCCTTCCGACCAGATAGTAAACTATTCTGCTCAAATTATCCAAAATGTCGAAGCCCAGATTTATGCTCTAAATGCATTAAACGCTTCACCTCTTAAGGGAATCGAAAATGTTCCAGTCGTTCAAGAATTCCAAGATGTCTTTCCAGAAGAACTGCCAGGAGTACCCCCTGTTAGAGCTGTCGAATTTGTCATCGACTTGAAACCAGGCACTACTCCTATTGCTAAGCGTCCCTACAAGATGCCACCGCATGAACTCCTTGAACTGAGGAAATCGACAAATCACTTCGCAAGGGATTCATTCATCCAAGTTCCTCTGCTTGGGGAGCACCTTCTCTCTTTGTCAAGAAGAAGGATGGTACGAATCGGTTGGTCCAAGATTATCGACCTATCAACCAGGCAACAATTCAGAACAAGTATCCACTTCCCCGGATCAATGATTTGTATGATCAACTCGCTGGTTCCTTAGTATTCTCTAAACTCGACTTAAGGTTGGGTTACCACCAGATTAGAGTTCATGAAGAGGATATTCTGAAGACCGCCTTTGTTACTCGATATGGTTCCTACGAGTACACCGTCATGTCTTTCGGCTTAACTAATGCTCCAGCAACCTTCTCCTGGCTAAAGAACTATATCTTCATGGAATACCTTGACAAGTTCGTCGTGGTTTATCTAGATGATATCCTTGTATACTCCAAGAATAAAGAGGAACATGCCGAACATCTTTGTCTTGTGTTAGAGAAGCTTCGAGAATATCAGTTGTATGCCAAGTATTCCAAGTGTGAGTTCTGGTTATCCGAGGTGACCTATCTTGGTCATGTGATTTCCAAGGATGGTATTGCTGTTAACCCAGAACGAGTTCAGGCTATTCTTGATTGGACTCCTCGGCAAACTATTAAGCAAGTCAGAAGTTTTCTTGGACTCGTTAGCTATTGCCGCCGTTTCATCGAGAACTTCTCTAAGATTGCCAAGCCGCTAATTGATTTGCTTCACAAGGGCAAGAAATTTGAGTGGACAGGAAAGTGTCAGGAAAGCTTCCAAACACTCAAAGACAAGTTAACATCTGCACCAGTGCTAGCTCCCCCAGATTCTCGCAAGGACTTCGTGATTTATTGCGACACATCCCATCAAGGATTAGGCTGTGTCCTAATGCAAGAGCATAAAGTGATTTCTTATGGCTCTCGACAGTTGCGTCCTCATGAAGAGAATTATCCAACGCATGATCTCAAACTTGCAGCGATGATCTACGCTTTGAAGTTATGATGACATTACCTCCTCGGTAATCGTCGTGAGATCTACATAGATCATCAAAGTCTGAAGTACCTGTTTACTCAGCCGGATCTGAACCTCCACCAGCAAAGATGGTTAGAAACAATAGCCGACTACAACATGGATATTTTGTATACCCCTGGCAAGACTAATGTAATGGCCGATGCTTTAAGCCTCAAGTCTTATTGCAATAGCCTCATGGTTCAGCAAGGTCAACCCCTTCTTTATGAAGAACTTCGCAAGTTTAACCTTCATATTGTTTCTCAAGATTCTCTCAATACCCTTATCATCGAACCAACTCTCGAGCAATCCATCAAGTCTGCGCAGAAGAATGACACCGAAGTTAACAAGATTAAGCGTAATCTTACTTCTGGTAAACCCTCAGACTTCTTGCTTGATAAGGATGGAGCTTTGTTCTTCAAAGATTGCCTTGTGGTACCCAAGTTCGAGGATATGATAGGGAAAGTTATGAAAGAAGCTCATGCTACACCTCTGTCTATTCATCTGGGTAGTACCAAGATGTACCAAGACATTCGTCCGAGATACTGGTGGTCTAATATGAAACAAGACATTGCTCGATACGTTACTGAATGTGATGTATGCCGCCGCGTCAAAGCAAAACATCAGAAGCCTGCTAGAACTCTGCAACCGCTTTCCATTCCTGAATGGAAATGGGACAAGGTTCAAATGGATCTCATCACCGGTTTTCCCAAATCGCAAAAAGGTCATGGTGCTATTCTTGTCATCATCGATCGATTTTCCAAGGTTGCACATTTTCTGCCAGTCAAGGAGACGATCATTGCTAGCCAGTTAGTAGAATTGTATATCTCCAGAATTGTGTCACTCCACGGTGTTCCGATGGAGATCAGTTCAGACTGTGGCAGCCTTTTTACCTCAAAGTTCTGGGAAAGTTTCCAAGAAGCTATGGGAACTCATTTGACCTGGAGCACAACTTATCACCCCCAGACCCAGGGTCAAGTTGAACGAGTTAACCAAGTGCTTGAAGATATGCTACGTGCTTGTGTCATCTCATTTGGCAAGAAGTGGGAGGATTCTCTCCCGTATGCCGAATTCTCATACAACAATAGCTATCAAGCTAGCTTGAAGATGGCACCCTTCGAGGTATTATATGGACGTAAGTGCCGAACCCCTCTGAATTGGTCAGAAACTAGGGAACGACCACTCTTTGGTCTGTATATTATCCAACAAGCTGAAGAACAAGTCTGTATTGTTTGGGAACATCTTAAGGCGGCTCAGTCTCGCCAGAAGAGCAACTATGACCGAAAACACTGGGGATCAATCTATCAACCTGGCGAACAAGCTTATCTCCGTGTCACTCCGATGAAGGGCACTCATCGTTTTGGGATCAAGGGCAAGCTAGCTCCTCGCTACATTGGCCCCTTCCGCATCCTCGCCAGGCGTGGATATGTGGCATATAAATTGGAATTGTCGCCGAAGCTTTCTCACGTTCACGATGTCTTCCATGTGTCGCAACTCCGTCAATGCTTCAAGGATCCTATTCGAGTAGTGGATCATGAAATGCTCGAATTGCAAGATGATCTCTCTTATAAAGAGTATCCGATCCGCATTCTTGATCAAGCTGAATGTTGGACTCGTCAGAAGGCAATCAAGTTCCTTAAAGTGCAGTGGTCGAATCATTCTGAAGATGAAGCCACTTGGGAACGCAAGGATCGTCTTCGTGATGAATACCCCGACCTCTTTCTGTCAACCTCCTGAATTCTCAGGACGAGAATTTCTTTTAGAGGAGGAGAATTTGTAACACCCCTCATGTAATATGCAACAGTGATCCACCTTGATTATATAAAGTCACTTTGTTTTGCAATGCTTGTTCACTATGGAATCATATCTCATTTCATATTCCACTTCAAATCAAAATTCCTATTGCAAGTGAAAATAAAAGTTGCACAAACATGGCTACAAAATAGTTCATGATTTAGCAAATATTCCATAACAATTAAATGTTAAGGAAAACAACATCACTACTTTGCTTAATTGGACCCTAGCATCCAAAACAGTACCAAAACGGCCACATTTAATCGCTTTTCCATTTAAATGAAATTCAAATAGTCCTCAAACTTTTTGTGGCAGTGCCAAATATTGCAAAGTAAATATGTGACCAAGTCTCACATTTTACAAAAGTCTTTTGATCCAAAAAGAAAAGGCAAAATAGAAAAGAAATAAGAAAGCAGAAAAAGAAAAAGGGAAAGGCCACTGTGCACTGGGCCTTAGTGCACAGGAGCTGGCCCAGCCGGCCCAGCCTGCCTCCTCCTGCGCATCATCGTCCTCCTCGCCTCCGTGTCAGCGCGCCCGTGGCCGCGCGCGATGACGCCGGCGAGCGCACGACATGGCGATGCTACATGGCCGCCGAGGGGATAAGACCGACACCCTCGGCCTCGCCGATGCTCCTATCCACTCCCCCTCTCTCTCCATCGCTTCGCTCGCCCTCTCTCCGTCGATCCAGAACGCCACCGATGCGATGGCCTCGCCATAGCTGCGGCCACCGTCACCCCCACGCCGCCTCGCCGTGTCAGCCAACACCGCCGACGACCGCTACTTCCTCCACTATCTCTCGTTCAAGTCGGGGAGCACCGCATCGCCGGATCTGCCTCGTCTTCAACCTCGGGACCCGCCGCCATTCTTCGCTGAATCCGGCTGGCCTGCTGCTACTAAGCCACGCCGGGCCTTCTTGTGCCTCCTACGTGAGCCCCTGGTCACTTCCCCTCTCATAGCTAGGCCGCTCCACGCTCGCTACTGCTCCGGTCGCCGCTGTCGAGCTCACCGCCGTCGCTGTAGTTCCTTTCGTGGCCAACTGAGCATGTACACGTGCTCAGGGCACTCCAGTGGTGCGGCCAGCACTGCCCGTTCGCTCGCAGTCGAGCCGTAGCCCAGTTTCCGTCCAGCAGCCGAATGCGCCGCCGCCTACCATCGTTGCTGTGCTCGCCTCCGGCCATCTCAGCTCTCGCCAGTAGCATAGATCGACGTGGCCCGGAACGCACATTCGAACGGTGCCTTCCGCATGTCAAATGGACGCCGGACGGCGAATCCCGACGCCGGCCCGAGGCCCTCCGCCGCATTTCGTGGTCGCCGGCGTTTAAACGCCGGTGGGCCGACGTGGCACCACCATGGCCCCCTGGGTCACTGCCGCTGGGCCTCGCGAGCCCAGTTGACCCAGTCAACGAGCTGACTGGGCAGCCCCAGCCACTGACCAGGGGGTCCTAGTTGACCAGTCAATTGGTCAACTGCTGACCTGCTGACTCAGCTGTCCGGGCCCACCTATCAGCCTCTGTGGTGCACTCTGTGTGCACTGCACCGGGTGCACCTAGGAATTTAGATGGAAATTTTGAAATAAATAATAATTACAAAAGTTCAAAAAATGTTTAAAACTTTGAAAATTCCTATAAAATAAACCGTAGCTCAGATGAAAATAATTTATATATGAAAAATGATCAGAAAAATAAGACGAATCCGAATATGCCACCCACATACCAGCCTCACCCCTCTATCATGATGAACATCGAACCTTCCCCTCCGGTTCAACACCGAAGAAATTGCCCGGAGTCGGGAAAACATTTCCAGATATTTTCCCACTCCGACTAAAATACCAGTACTGCATTAGGGCCCCCCCTAGCATAGCATACTGCCATGTCATGCATCGTGTTACATTTGTGTGCTTTATATTTTTCTTCCCCATCTTTCTCTCCGATAGACTCCGAGACTGACGCTGGTCCGAGTACAACTACGCTGCGGACGACCAGCCACTTGCAGTAGAGCTTCCAGGCAAGCAAAACCCCCTTGATCATTCCTATATCGCTCATTCTTTCTCCCTTGTGCTTGCATTAGATTTTGCTACTGTTGTTGCTCCGGTAATTCCTATTCTGATGCATAGCCTGTTTTTGTAACTTGCTATTGATACTTTACCTGTTGTCCTATATGCTTAGTATAGGCTGGTTAGTGATCCATCAGTGGCCCTACACAATTGTACGTGTTGCCATGCTTACTACTGGGTGATCCAAGCAAGATGATCGTGGAGCAGAGACCGAACACACCAGCACTACCCCCTTAGTTGTACGACTCTGCAGAGTTACTATCAAGTATCGAGGGTGATTCCTCTTATTTCACTTCAGATGATATCTCTATAGTGTAGCACATCAAGTGTGGTTTACCGAGGGTGATTCCTTGTTCTCCACTCTCGATGACGACTCTGTCGTGTAGTACCTCAAGTGTGGACCTATCGAGGGTGATTCCTCCGAGTTCACCTTGATGGTATACCCCAAGAGTGAATCTATCGAGGGTGATTCCACATATTACCCTTGATGGTATGGACCCAATATTACTTTTAAATGATGGTACAGGACTGAAGGGCAGGTGGTACCACCCCGGTAGAGGTGGACCTGGGTTCCCGACAGTCCTTGGATGAAGTCGGGTCGGCCCCAAGGGTACCCGCGAGAGAAATTGTGGCGGAACAACCAGGCAGGTGGAGACCATCCAGGAGAGAGATGGGCCTGGTCCCTTGTCATAAACCGTGAGTCACAAAGCCGGAGCGACAGGAGGACTGTTCTTCTCCGCGAGATAATAACACATTAACAGATTTGTGTATTTAATCTGAGTGGATCGTTGGCCCTTTTCGCAGTAACCACCATGCGGGATAAGTTATGGGCACTCGGCATCGTACGTTCCTTCCGAAAGCTCTGTTAGACATCACAGTTGAGCGGCACGTGCTCGGGTGAGCTGGTTACGCCTGCTTGTGTATACAGAGGCTAGGCTTGGTCCCGGCCGTCCTTGCAACGTGCAGGAGTGCAAAGGGCGATGGGCCCAAGACCCCTACGCACTTAGGATTTAGACCGGCGTGCTGACCTTTCTGCTGAGCCTAGGTTGGTCTACGTCGTGTCGTTCATCTGAGGCCGGGCATTACCCAGACAAGTGTGTCCGGCCAGAGATAATCGAGCGTGTTGGGTAACGTGGTGCACTCCTGCAGGGAAGTAATCTATTCGAATAGCCGTGTCCATGGTAACAGGACGCTCGGAGTTGTATCCTGATCTACTACAATTAGAATTGGATACTTTGTGATATTGAACTGTGATATTGCTCCAGGATCGCTTTCTCGCAGGGTAGTCGAGAAAGGATCACTGGGCGTTGCTAATATGAACATGTTACTATATTATTATGCGCTACTCTCTTCTGATGCTGCAAGATGCTAGTCTCCAATAGGCTAGGCCTTTCCTCTATTCTGGCATTTCTGCAGTCCAGTCCAAAGATATAGCCCCATTCCTTTGAAACTGATGCATACTTAGCATAGCTCTGATGTAAGTCTTGCGAGTACTTTGGATGAGTACTCACGGTTGCTTTGCTACCTTTTTCTCCTCTGCCCGGTTGCTGCAACCAGATGACGGAGCCCTGGAGCCAGAGGATCCCGCAGGTGCCTACCACCCCGACGGAGCCTACTACTACATAGAGAACGTCGACCAGGAGTAGTTTGGATGCCCCAGGAAGGAGGCCTGCGCCTTTTTGATCTAGTTGTCGTTGTTTTGCTAGCCTTCTTAAGGCAAACTTGTCTAACTACGTCTGTACCCAGACTACTGTTGTATGCTAACTTATTTATTCGGGTCCTCGTGACCCCTGGCTTGTAATATAAAGCTTTATGTTTAAATTTGTGTCTTAGAGTTGTGTTGTGATATCTTCCCATGAGTCTCTGATCTTGATCATGTATGTTGCGTGTATGATTACTGCACGATTAAGTCGGGGGCGTCACACTCACCAACTGTCGTGGTATTTTCCCAACAATAGAGTTCATGGGGTATCACACAAGCTGGTAATCTAGTTGGGATGCACACGAGGAGAGTTTACCCAGGTTCGAGCCCTCAGGGATGAGGTAATACCCTACTCTTGCTTGTCTAGATGATATTGCTCTAGCCTCGCGTGAGAGCTAGGGTTTGTGTGTTACAATGGCGTTGATCATATGATCACATAGATTGCTAGGAAGTCACAGAGAGAGAGCCGCCCGGGGGTCCCTGCCTCAACTTATATGTGGGGACGAGGCTAGGGTTACAATCTAATCTAACCTATGGCAATTCGTTAGATCTTCAGGAGTCATTGTGTTGTACGCCAAGTTTGATTATGCACCCTGGTATGTTAGGTGAGCTCCGAGTCATGGTCCTGGGCCACCACGTGGTAAATGGGCCGATTCTTCCTTCCGCTGCTATACCCCAGGGCATGGCATCATCACCGTGGCCTTCGTTAAGGAGATCCGTTGTCACCATACCTCTTTGTCCTTTGTGTGGAATGCCTCTCTGCATTGCTACATGGTGCAGAACAACGTGGATAGATCAAGGGGGTGAAAGTGTGCGTGACAACTCTGAGTATCTCGCATCTCCTTTTTACGGTCGACTCGGTGCTGCTGCTGAGGGCCGGACGGAAGGAGGTTGCGGGATTGCACAAAATCCTCGCGTTATATGAAGAGTGGTCTTGCCAGTGTATAAACACAAAAAAAATGTGCTACCATGTTTAGTGCAAATGCAGGTGCCGAAGTCTGAGATGTGGTGAAAGCTGAACTTAGCATCGACAGTGAGGCATGGAACACGAGGTACCTAGGCTTCCCGGTATATGTGGGCATATCGAGGAAGAAAACTTTTAGTTTTATCAAAGATAACATCTGGAAGAGCATCCAAGGATGGATAGAGAGGCTGCTGTCGAGATCAAGGAAAGAAATTCTTGTCAAAGTCATGGCGCAAGCGATACCTACCTATGCTATGTCATGCTTCTATTTGACAAATTTTTTTTTGTGATGAGCTAAATGCAATGATAGCAAACTACTGGTGGAACCAGCGGGAGAAGGAAGGGGCAACGCACAGGATCAGGTGGCATAAACTGGTACGATCAAAAGGTTGTGGTGGTCTTGGCTTTCGGGACTTACATGGGTTTAACATGGTGACGTTATCACGACAAGCTTGGAGATTGCTGCAGAACCCGGACAACCTTTGCGCTCGGCTCTTGAAAGCAAAATATCATCCAAACAGAGGCATACTCTCGGCAAAGCCGGTGGCAAACATGTCGTATGCATGGCATAGTATTCGTCATGGTGCCGATCCTGTATGCAAAGGAGTCATAGGGCGTATTGGTAACGGCGCTACGGTGCACATTTGGGAGGATCCAGGGCTGCCTCATGCCTAGTCAAGGAGGGTAATCACCCCGAGAGGAGGCAACATTCTAAGCAAGGTATATAAACTTATTCACCCAACAATAGGTACATGGGATGAGGAGCTTGTCCGAGACACGTTTTGGGAGTAAGATGCCAATCTTATACTGAGTCTACCCATCCGAGATGGTTTTGACGATTTCACAGCCTGGCACTTTGGTCCCCCATTTTCATTAAGAAAACCATGTAGAGGTCCAAAAACTGATCCACAAACATATCCAGAACTAAAACAAACTACTACCTCCAGCATAAGAGCAAAGGAAAATAAACAAGAGCCCAAGCTGGCTAAGCAGCAGAAGGGAGGCTACACCCTAACATCCAGGGGAGGTGTTTGTTGGTTTGATCTAGTGGCTTACCAGGCCAGTTGGATCTAGCGGCTTAACAGCAAAACAGAAAAACAAAATAACATTACGTGAAGGGGCCCATGCACCAACGTACGTTTGCCTCGATCTAACTAATGCCCCTGATCGGGGATGCCCAAAACCCAATTCAGGTTTTGGTCCCCTGTCGCCAGCCCTACATATAAAGGAAGGGGAGCTTCGGCATTGACCTGATCTGATCTGTTCAAGTTCAAACTCTAGGTCCCCAAAATTCCATCACCTTAAACCAATCTGGGGGAGCGCTGTTGTGACGGGAAGACTCTGCCTAGCTGCTGCCGTGCTGGCCTAGTGCCGGTGGTGATGTCCAGTAGACCCTCTGCTACTACTACATCATCCATCCACCTCGCCTACACCGAGCAGGCGATCATGTCCACCTCCATGACCTGTAATGAACCTAAAACCCCTCCTCTGTTCATGTTAGTTGGGTGTTCTAGATGCAATCTGATCATGTGTATGGCATCCTAGTGATGCATCAGTTCTAACAATGGTATCAGTCGCCTAACTGATTGCACTAGAACCCTAATTTGATCAGTAGATCAATTGCATGATTAGGGATTTATGTTTTAAGATTGGATCTAAGCCTCTGGTTAGCCCTATATGCATATTACTATTTGATGTTCATCTTAGTTGCCCTCTGTTAATCATCATGAGCTCAGTTCTAATTGCTATGGATTAGGTACTGTTAATTATGTGAATCAATTTTATTTAATCCAAGTTAATAATCAATGCTCACTTTTATGTTCTGGTTAATTTCAATTGATTCAACACACTGCTGCTAGCAATTAGAAGAAAGGGGGCATCTGTAGTACATGATAAGAAACCCTAGATCGAGAAAAAAATCCCCAATTCATAGAACCCTAATTTTGAAATTAGGATTTTTCCCAAAGTAAGCATGAATTGGGTAAAGAATGAGGAGAATCCTCACCTTGATGCGTCGTGTAGTCGCCTCTTCCCTTCGGGGCCGTCCAGCACCCACCGCTGCACGAGGGCGAAGACGCCGCGATGCCGCCGTCCACGGGACGATGCGCGGAATGTTTTTTGAGTCGCTGCCGCCACTCTAATGGACGAGCTTGTTCGTGGCCGATGCCGCGCACGTGGCCGTCGCCTCCTCATGTCAGGGTGGCCGTCGTCTTGCCTCTCCCACCGAACGAATCGCCATATGCGCGGATGCCGGGGCCACGCTCGATGAGCGCGCGGGAGTCATTCCGCTGCACGCTCCTCCGGCGAAAACAGCCGCCGCGCCACCATGGCCGCTGCGCTTCAAGCCACCGCGAGGTCATGGCCTGTCTCATCGGGAGCGAGAAATCCCGGGGAGGAGGAGGTCAAAAGACCTAGGGTAAGCTCCGGCGGCGGTTTTGTTCCGTTCGCCAGCGAAGCCGACCGTCTGATTCGATTGGACGGCTCACAGAGACGCACGGCTCTGAACAGGCCTTCAGGCGATAATGGGCCAATTCTAGCCATGGGTTTCGGCCCAGGTTGTCTTAGCCCAGTGCAAAGTTTTTTCTTTTTACGTTTTCAGCTCCTGTGCTGGGCCTTCTTGCGGGTAGCCGTGAGTATTTTTGGGACAAAAAATATTTTGGTGATTTTCTTTTTATTTCCAGTGCATTTTTAAGTTAATACATAATATGTTTTACGCTGTTTTAAACAGAAATTGCCTCAAATATGATGAATTAAAACATGTTATTATTCTGGATAAAATTGAACCAACGAGATATTTTGTTCCGAATTTATAATGTGTTTGGCATGTTGAATATCTTTTTAAAACATCAAAATAATGATACAATTTTTTAATGTTGATGTTTAAATTGAGAATGAAATGACTCTAATATTAATTTTGACCAACGTTGTTTTAATTTTATGAGTAATGACCTTATGATATTTTGATTCCATGTTTTTTCTGCCCAACGGTGATTTGACATGGAGTTGAAATTAAATACTTAGCATGTTTGTTTATTTACCAACGTAAATTTATAATAATGCAAGTTTACTTATGAATTTTTATGATAATTTCAGCTCCCGCTGCATTCCGGTACGATACGATCGAACAACTTACGGGGAGTAACTTCCCACGTTGGAAGTCCCAAGTTCAATTATGTTTGGGCTGTAATGAGCTTAATTTTGCATAGAGGGAAGAAAAACCTGAAGCACCTACCACTGGTGCTACAGGGTATGCAGAACTCAAAAAAGCCTATGATGTTAAGTTGGAAAAATGGGACAAGTCTAACCATATTGCGCTTCTTATCATGAATGCGACAATTGTTGGGAAACGTTGCATGGAAAACAAAAAAAATTCTACGCACACGCAATGATCTATCCATAGAGATGCATAGCAACGAGGGGGAGAGTGTGTCTACGTACCCTCGTAGAACGTAAGCGGAAGCGTTTCACAACGTGGTTGATGTAGTCGAACTTTCTTCGCGCTCCAACCGATCTAGTACCGAACGTACGGCACCTCCGCATTCTGCACACGTTCAGCTCGGTGACGTCCTCGCCTTCTTGATCCAGCAAGGCGGGCGAAGTAGTAGATGAGTTCCGTCAGCACGACAGCGTGGTGACGGTGATGGTGAAGTGATCTCCGCAGGGCTTCGCCTAAGCACCACTAAAATATGACCGAAGGAGTAAACGGTGGACGGGGGCGCCGCACACGGCTAAGACAATGTTCTTTTCAGTGTGTGGCGCCCCCTCCCCACATATATATAGGTGGGAGGGGAGGAGGCAGCCCCTAGGGCGCTCCAAGAGACCTGGCGGCAGCCCTAGGCCGGGCTGCTGCCTTGCCCTGCGCCCCCCCTTTCCTTATATTCTGGAGGGGGAAGGAAAGAGAGGAGGTGAGGGAAGGAAGGGGGAATCCTATTCCCCTCTTTCCTTCTCCTCCTAGGCCGGCCCATATGGGGGGCGCACCAGCCCCTTGTGGCTGGTGTATTTCCCCTCTTGGCCCATAAGGCCCACATCTTTTGCCGGGGGTGCCCGGAACCCCTTCCGGTGACCCGATAAGTACACGGTGACCTCTGAAACACTTCCGGTGTCCGAATACCATCGTCCTATATATCAATATTTACATCACGACCATTTCAAGACTCCTCGTCATGTCCGTGATCTCATCCGGGACTCCGAACAACATTCGGTCACCAAATCACATAACTCATATAATACTATATCGTCATCGAACGTTAAGCGTGCGGACCCTACGGGTTCGAGAACTATGTAGACATGACCAAGACACCTCTTCGGTCAATAACCAATAGCGGAACCTAGATGCTCATATTGGCTCCTACATATTCTACGAAGATCTTTATCGGTCGAACCGTTATGACAACATACGTAATTCCCTTTGTCAATCGGTATGTTACTTGCCCGAGATTCGATCGTCGGTATCTTCATACCTAGTTCAATCTCGTTACCGGCAAGTCTCTTTACTCGTTCCATAATACATCACCTCGTGACTAACTCCTTAGTCATTTGCTTGCAAGCTTATGATGTGTATTACCGAGAGGGCCCAGAGATACCTCTCCGATACTCAGAGTGACAAATCCTAATCTCGATCTATGCCAACTCAACAAACACCTTCGAAGATACCTGTAGAGCATCTTTATAATCACCCAGTTACATTGTGATGTTTGATAGCACACAAGGCATTCCTCCAGTATCCAGGAGTTGCATAATCTCATAGTCGAAGGAATTTGTATTTGACATGAAGAAAGCAATAGCAATAAAACTGAACGATCATTATGCTAAGCTAACGGATGGGTCTTGTCCATCACATCATTCTCCTAATGATGTGATCCCGTTATCAAATGACAACTCATGTCCATGGTTAGGAAACCATAACCATCTTTGATCAACGAGCTAGTCAAGTAGAGGCTCACTAGGGACACGGTGTTTGTTTATGTATTCACACATGTATTTAGGTTTCCGATCAATACAATTCTAGCATGAATAATAAACCTTTATCATGAATAAGGAAATATAAAATAACAACTTTATTATTGCCTCTAGGGCATATTTCCTTCAGTCTCCCACTTGCACTAGAGTCAATAATCTAGTTCACATCGCCATGTGATTAAGACCCATTGTTCACATCTCCATGTGACTAATACCCAAAGAGTTTACTAGAGTCAATAATCTAGTTCACATCGCCATGTGATTAACACCCAAAGAGTAGTAAGGTGTGATCATGTTTTGATTGTGAGAGAGGTTTAGTCAACGGGTCTGCCACATTCAGATCCGTACGTATTTTGCAAATTTCTATGTCTACAAAGCTCTGCATGGAGCTACTCTTAGCTAATTGCTCCCACTTTCAATATGTATCCAGATTGAGACTCAGAGTCATCCGGATTGGTGTCAAAGCTTGCGTCGATGTAACCCTTTACGATGAACTCTTTATCACCTCCTTAACCGAGAAACATTTCCTTACTCCACTCAGGTAACTAAGGATAATTTTGACCGCTGTCCAGTGATCTACTCCTGGATCACTATTGTACCCCCTTGCCAAACTCATGGTAAGGTACACAATAGGTCTAGTACACAGCATGGCATATTTGATAGAACCTATGGCTGAGGCATAGGGAATGACTTTCATTCTCTCTTTATCTTCTGTCGTGGTCGAGATTTGAGGCTTACTCTACTTCATACCTTACAATACAGGCAAGAACTCCTTCTTTGACTGATCATTTTGAACTCCTTCAAAAATCTTGTCAAGGTATGTACTCATTGAAAGTCTTATCAAGCGTCTCGATCTATCCCTATAGATCTTAATGCTCAATACGTAAGTAGCTTCACCGAGGTTTTCATTGAAAAACTCTTATTCAAGTATCCTTTTATGCTATCCAGAAATTCTATATCATTTCCAATCAATAATATGTCATCCACATATAATATCAGAAATGCTACAGAGCTCCCACTCACTTTCTTGTAAATACAGGCTTCATCGTAAGTCTGTATAAAACCATATGCTTTGATCACCTAATCAAAGCATATATTCCAACTCCGAGATGCTTGCACCAGTCCATAGATGGATCGTTGGAGCTTGCACACTTTGTTAGCACCTTTAGGATCGACAAAACCTTCTGGTTGCATCATATACAACTCTTCTTTAAGATATCAGTTAAGGAATGCAATTTTGACATCCATTTGCCATATTTCATAATTATAAAATGCGGCAATTGCTAACATGATTCGAACGAACTTAAGCATCGCTACGGGTGAGAAAGTCTCATCATAGTCAACTCCTTGAACTTGTCGAAAACCTTTCGTGAAAAGTCGAGCTTTATATATAGTAACATTACCATCAGCGTCAGTCCTCTTCTTGAAGATCCATTCATTTTCTATGGCTTGTCGATCATCGGGCAAGTCCACCAAAGTCCACACTTTGTTCTCATACATGGATCCTATCTCAGATTTCATGGCCTCAAGCCATCTGTCGGAATCTGGGCTCATCATAGCTTCTAGTTCGTAGGTTCGCCTTGGTCTAGTAACATGACTTCCAGTACAGGATTCCTGTACCACTCTGGTGCGGATCATGTTCTGGTTGACCTACGAAGTTCCGTAGTAACTTGATCCAATGTTTCATGATCATCATCATTAGCTTCCTCTCTAGTTGGTGTAGGCATCACGGGAACGATTTTCTCTGATGAACTACTTTCCAATTTGAGAGAAAGTACAATTACCTCATCAAGTTCTACTTTCCTCCCACTCACTTCTTTCGAGAGAAACTCCTTCTCTAGAAAGGTTCCATTCTTGGCAACAAAGATCTTGCCTTCGGATCTGTGGTAGAAGGTGTACCCAATTGTTTCCGTAGGGTATCCTATGAAGACGCACTTCTCCGATTTGAGTTCAAGCTTATCAGGCTGAAGCCTTTTGACATAAGTGTCGCAACCCCAAACTTTAAGAAACGACAGCTTAGGTTTCTTGCCAAACTATAGTTCATTCGGTGTCGTCTCAACGGATTTAGATGGTGCCCTATTTAACGTGAATGCAGCTGGCTCTAATGCATAACCCCAAAACGATAGTAGTAAATCGGTAAGAGACATCATAGATCGCACCATATCTAATAAAGTACGGTTACGACGTTCGGACACACCATTACGCTGTGGTGTTCCAGGTGGCGTGAGTTGTGAAACTATTCCACATTGTTTTAAATGAAGGCCAAACTCGTAACTCAAATATTCACCTCCGCGATCTGATCGTAGAAACTTTATTTTCTTGTTACGATGAGTCTCAACTTCACTCTGAAATTCTTTGAACTTTTCAAATGTTTCAGACTTGTGTTTCATCAAGTAGATATACCCATATCTACTCAAATCATCAGTGAAGGTGAGAAAATAACGATACCCGCCGCGTGCTTCAATACTCATCGGACCGCATACATCGGTATGTATTATTTCCAATCAGTCATTAGCTCGCTCCTATTGGTCCAGAGAATGGAGTTTTAGTCATCTTGCCCATGAGGCATGGTTCGCAAGTATCAAATGATTCATAATCCAGTGATTCCAAAAGCCCATCTGCATGGAGTTTCTTCATGCGCTTTACATGAATATGACCTAAACGGCAGTGCCACAATTATGTCGCACTATCATTATCAACTTTGCATCTTTTGGCATCAATATTATGAATATGTGTATCACTACGATCGAGATTCAATAAACCATTTATATTGAGTGTATGACCATAGAAGGTTTTATTCATGTAAACAGAACAACAATTATTCTCTGACTTAAATGAATAACCGTATCGCAATAAACATGATCCAATCATATTCATGCTCAACGCAAACACCAAATAACATTTATTTATTTAGGTCCAACACTAATCCCGAAGGTAGAGGGAGTGTGCGATTGTGATCTTATCAACCTTGGAATCACTTCCAACACACATCGTCACCTCGTCATTAACTAGTCTCTGTTCATTTTGCAACTCCTGTTTCGAGTTACTAATCTTAGCAACTGAACCGGTATCAAATACCCAGGGGCTACTATGAACACTAGTAAAATACACATCAATAACATGTATATCAAATATACCTTTGTTCACTTTGCCATCCTTCTTATCCGCCAAGTATTTGGGGCAGTTCCGCTTCCAGTAACCATTTCCTTTGCAGTAGAAGCACTCAGTTTCAGGCTTGGGTCCAGCTTTGGGCTTCTTCATGGGAGCGACAACTTGCTTGCCATTCTTCTTGAAGTTCCCTTTCTTTCCCTCGCTTTTTTCTTGAAACTAGTGGTCTTGTCAACCATCAACACTTGATGCTCTTTCTTGATTTCAACCTTCACCGATTTCAGTATCGCGAAGAGCTCGGGAATCGTTTTCGTCATCCCTTGCATATTATAGTTCATCACGAAGTTCTAGTACCTTGGTGATAGTGACTAGAGAACTTTGTCAATCACTATCTTATCTGGAAGATTAACTCCCACTTGATTCAAGCGATTGTAGTACCCAGACATTCTGAGCATATGCTCATTGGCTGAGCTATTCTCCTCCATCTTGTAGGCAAAGTACTTGTCAGAGCTCTCATACCTCTCGACACGGGCATGAGTCTGAAATACCAATTTCAGCTCTTTGGAACATCTCATATGCTCCGTGGCGTTCAAAATGTTTTTGAAGTCCCGGTTTTAAGCCGTAAAGCATGGCGCACTAAACTATCAAGTAGTCATCATATCGAGCTTGCCAAATGTTCATAACGTCTGCATCTGCTCCTGCAATAGGTCTGTCACCTAGCGGTGCATCAAGGACATAATTCTTCTGTGCAGCAATGAGGATAATCCTCAGATCAAGGAACCAGTCCGCATCATTGCTACTATCATCTTTCAACGTAGTTTACTCTAGGAACATATCAAAATAAAACAGGGGAGCTATACGCGAGCTATTGATCTACAACATAGATATCCAAAAGCTATCAAGACTAAGTTCATGATAAATTAAGTTCAATTAATCAAATTACTAATGAACTCCAACTTAAATAGACATCCCTCAAGTCATCTAAGTGATACGTGATCCAAATCAACTAACCCATGTCCGATCATCACGTGAGATGGGGTAGTCATCAATGGTGAACATCTCCATGTTGATCATATCTACTATATGATTCACGTTCGATCTTTTGATCTCCAGTGTTCCGAGGCCATGTCTGTACATGCTAGGCTCGTCAAGTTTAACCCGAGTATTCCGCATGTGCAAAACTGTCTTGCACCCATTGTATGTGAATGTAGAGTCTATCACACCCGATCATCAAGTGGTGTATCAACACGACAAACTGTCGCAATGGTGCATACTCAGGGAGAACACTTATACCTTGAAATTTAGTGAAGGGATCATCTTATAATGCTACCGTTGTACTAAGCAAAATAAGATGCATAAAAGATAAACATCACATGCAATCAAAATTTGTGACATGATATGGCCATCATCATCTTGTGCTTTTGATCTCCATCTCCAAAGCATCGTCATGATCTCCATTGTCACCGGCTTGACACCTTGATCTCCATCGTTGCGTCGTGGTCGTCTCGCCAACTATTGCTTCTACAACTATCGCTAACGCATAGTGATAAAGTAAAGCAATTACATGGCGTTTGCATTTCATACAATAAAGAGACAACCATAAGGCTCCTGCCGGTTGCCAATAACTTTTACAAAACATGATCATCTCATACAACAACGTATATCACATAGTGTCTTGACCATATCACATCACAACATGCCCTGCAAAAACAAGTTAGACGTCCTCTACTTTGTTGTTGCAAGTTTTACGTGGCTCCTACGGGCTTCTAGCAAGAACCGTTCTTACCTACGGCAAAAACGACAACGGTGATTCGTCAAGTTTGTTCTTTCAACCTTCTTCAAGGACTGGCCGCAGTCAAATTCGATTCAACTAAATTAGGAGAAACAGACACTCGCAAGCCACATTTATGCCAAACTAGTTGCATGTCAGTCGGTGGAACCGGTCTCATGTGCATGGACATGTAAGGTTGGTCCGGGCCGCTTCATCCCACAATACCGCCGAATCAAAAAAGACGTTGGTGGTAAGCAGTATGACTATCACCGCCCACAACTCTTTGTTTTCTACTCGTGCATATCATCTACGCATAGACCTGGCTCTGATGCCACTGTTGGGAAACATTGCATGGAAAACAAATTTTTTTCTACACACACGCAATGATCTATCCATAGAGATGCATAACAACGAGGGGGAGAGTGTGTCTACGTACCCTCATAGACCGTAAGCGGAAGCGTTTCACAACGCGGTTGATGTAGTCGAACTTTCTTCGCGCTCCAACCGATCTAGTACCGAACGTACGACACCTCCGCGTTCTGCACACGTTCAGCTCGGTGACATCCTCGCCTTCTTGATCCAGCAAGATGGGCGAAGTAGTAGATGAGTTCCGTTAGCATGACGGCGTGGTGATGGTGATGGTGAAGTGATCTCCGCAGGGCTTCGCCTAAGCACCACGAAAATATGACCGAAGGAGTAAACGGTGGACGGGGGCGCCGCACACGGCTAAGACAATGTTCTTGTCATTGTGTGGTGCCCCCTCCCCACATATATATAGGTGGGAGGGGAGGAGGCAGCTCCTAGGGCGCCCCAAGAGACCTGGCGGCAGCCCTAGGTCTGCTGCCTTGCCCTGCGCCCCCCCTTTCCTTATATGTTGGAGGGGGAAGGAAAGAGAGGAGGTGAGGGAAGGAAGGGGGAATCCTATTCCCCTCTTTCCTTTCCCTTCCCCTCTTTCCTTCTCCTCCCAGGCCGGCCCATATGGGGGGCGCACCAGCCCCTTGTGGCTGGTGTGTTTCCCCTCTTGGCCCATAAGGCCCATATCTTTTGCCGGGGGTGCCCGGAACCCCTTCCGGTGACCCAATAAGTACACGGTGACCTCCGAAACACTTCCGGTGTCTGAATAACATCGTCCTATATATCAATATTTACCTCTCGACCATTTTGAGACTCCTCGTAATGTCCATGATCTCATCCGGGACTCCGAACAACATTCGGTCACCAAATCACATAACTCATATAATACTATATCATCATCGAACGTTAAGCGTGCGGACCCTACGGGCTTGAGAACTATGTAGACATGACTGAGACACCTCTCCTGTCAATAACCAATAGCGGAACCTGGATGCTCATATTGGCTCCTACATATTCTACGAAGATCTTTATCGGTCGAACCGTTATGACAACATACGTAATTCCCTTTGTCAATCGGTATGTTACTTGCCCGAGATTCGATCGTCGGTATCTTCATACCTAGTTCAATCTCGTTACCGGCAAGTCTCTTTACACGTTCCATAATATATCACCTCGTGACTAACTTCTTAATCATTTTCTTGCAAGCTTATGATGTGTATTACCGAGAGGGCCCAAAGATACCTCTCCGATACTCGGAGTGACAAATCCTAATCTCGATCTATGCCAACTCAACAAACACCTTCGGAGATACCTGTAGAGCATCTTTATAATCACCCAGTTACGTTGTGATGTTTGATAGCACACAAGGCATTCCTCCGGTATCCAGGAGTTGCATAATCTCATAGTCGAAGGAATTTGTATTTGACATGAAGAAAGCAATAGCAATAAACTGAACAATCATTATGCTAAGCTAACGGATGGGTCTTGTCCATCACATCATTCTCCTAATGATGTGATCCCGTTATCAAATGACAACTCATGTCCATGGTTAGGAAACCATAACCATCTTTGATCAACGAGCTAGTCAAGTAGAGGCTCACTAGGGACACGGTGTTTGTTTATGTATTCACACATGTATTTAGGTTTCCGATCAATACAATTCTAGCATGAATAATAAACCTTTATCATGAATAAGGAAATATAAAATAACAACTTTATTATTGCCTCTAGGGCATAGTTCCTTCAACAATATCACCGAACATTGCCGGGTCACTCCCTAAGAAAGACACTGCTAAAGAATTCCTTGCTGAAATGGAGGAGCAATTCAAAGGCTCCGACAATGTGTACGATCATGAGCTTTTGGCTAAGCTTCTTGTAATATTGATTCTTGGGTCCCTTACAAATGATTTTGATCAATTCAAGATCAACTATAATTCTTAAAGGAAAAATGGACACTCGCTGAGATGACCGCAAGGATTGTCTAGGAGGAAGAGAGGATTATGAGGCAGAATCAAGACCAAATTTTTCATGTTGGCTCTAACAAGAGAAAGCATGAGGGGCAAGGTTTTACTAAGCCTCAGAAAAAGTAATTTAAGAAAGAAGCCCCAAAGCCTTCATTCAAGGGTAATGGAGCCAATAGTTCATCTTCTGCTCCTAGCAGCTCAACTGCTAGAAAAAATGTGTGTCACTTCTGGTCCAAGGAGAGACACTACCAAAGTGAATGCCCAGGCTTTCTGAAATGGATGAACATAAAAGGCACTGATGAAATAACTTTTGTTGGCAAATCTCTTTATGTCAATTTTTCTATAACGTCATGGTGGATTGATTCAGGTGCAACCACTCACGTTGCAAACTCTATGCAGGGATTCGATACGATCCAAACTATAAGAGGAGGAACAAGAAAGCTTAAGGTAGCGGACAGAGTTGAAGCCGATGTTGAAGCTGTGGCATCTCTCACGTTGGAGCTACACACCGGCCACACTCTTCGATTGAATAATGATATTTATGTACCTACCTTAAGTAGGAATTTGATTTTAGTTTCGTGTTTAGATGATGATATGTATCAGTGCAAGTTCAGCAACAGACAATTTGCTTTAAATAAATGTAATAAGAATGTTGGCCTCTGTGTTAGACGAGGCAAATTACATGTTATCTCTTTCTAATAATTCAGTTATGCATGTGAGTGATGAATTTAATGTTGAGAAGAAATGGAAAGGAGCAGTAAGAGCCACAGGGGTTTTAGAATTAATTCACACTGACATATGTGGACCCGTTAATGTTAAGTCTGTGGATGGTTTTGATTCATTCATTACATTCACATATGACTTTTCCCACTATGGGTATATTTGTTGGGGAACGTCACAGAAAACAAAAAAATTGGTACTGCGAGCACGCCCAGGACCACTATGGAGATGCATACAAGGTTTTGATCTGATCATTACCGACTCAAAGCGCAGCAGAAGTAGAGTCGATGTAGATCGTCGGTGCAGATCCCCGAATGTAGGATTTACAACCTCCCAACTGCGAGGATGTTCTCCCTTGTCTGCTCCTCAGACAGTTCCCGGACAGCCCTTCGGGAGCCGGTCGTGCAGTCCCACGGACGGTGTTACGGACAGCCCTTCGGGAGGACCCTCGAACTTGGATAGTATCTCAGACAGCCCTTTGGGAGGACCCTCGAATAGCCCCTCAGGCAAAATATCGAACCTACGACCTCTCTACGGGGTTGCACACATACGGTGACAGCTATCCGGTAGGGCTTTGCCTTCCAGAACTAGTTCCTGCCGGAACCCAGACAGCCTTTCGGCTCTGCGAAACTATTTCAGTGGGAGGGAGAGAGAAGGCCAGATCATGCATGGCATTTGTATGAGAGTAAGGAGTCAGTGTGGAGAGCTCCTCTCCACCTCCTTATATAGGCCAAGGCAAGGGGTGGGGTGGGACTTGGAAATGCCAAAATGCCCTTGAGGTGCACAAGGGCATAAATGGAAAGCAAGTGGTGCTCCATGGGGGAGCACCACCTTGGCCTACCAACACCTTGTCCCCCCCATTGGGGGGGGCCCACAACCCACCAAACATGCCTCCACAAAACAAGGATGCTCCCTACACAAAAAGCCATTAAACAAGCTGCCCACGATTCATGGGATATTGTCCCCTCGAGCTGCGATAAGATGTTTTCCGCGACCGTTTTTTCTGAACAAATTCCGGAAGGTCCCAGAACATTTTTGACACCCTCTAAAATTATTCTGGGCATGTTCCGAAACATTTCCGGTATGGTGGTTTAATTTAGAAACATCTTCGTTTACTGTAAAACAATTCTGGCAGCTCCGAAACACTTTCGGTTTTCTCTCCGAAACTTTTTCGTCGTCTCTGAAACTTTTCCGGTGACTTTCTCTCAGACGCCCTGTCTAGTATTTAGCAGATAGATGACCCTTAAGCATGTGACCCTATAGGTTCGGTGAAGTATAGACATGACCGGAACACTTTCCGATCAATGATCAACAGCGGTGCCGTGGACACTCATATTGACCCCTATACCCACACGAATAAATATTCGAGTGAACCTCCAGTTGCCGTGTGCTATTCCTATTGCTTCGCAATATGTTATAAACACCCGAGGTGAGTCCTATCGGCATCCCCATGAATCAACAACTTGTCCACTATCCCAGTTACCTCGTTTCCGGTTTTGTTCTCTTTTCTCGTTTCCGTGTTGCGGCATCCCAGTGATCAAATCACATTTTGTCTGGCCAGACGATGATGGATACCGTAACACCGAGAGGGCCCTAAGAATATCTCTCCATCGCCAGAGGAGCAATTCCCAATCTTGAGCTATCTCGTTCCTTGTCATACTTTTCCATGAACCTGTAAGCCGCCGTAATAGCCACCCAGTAATGGATGACGTTTAACAAAACCCCAAAGTTCTTAAAGCAAGAATGAAGGAACTCGACACTCTCATGGTCTAAGGAGTTGTGCAAACATTAACTTTCTCTGTGTTATTAACCATTAACTTGTGACGGATGTATCTCATAGCATAACATCAATTCGGGTCGATTCAACACAAGTGTTCTTCTAACATTGTGCCATCAAAGTTGCTGGCATAGACATGCCCATGATCAAGAAAACATGATCATCATGCAACACTTGAGCTAGTCTTAGAGGCATGACTAGGAATACAATTTGCCGTGTATTATACCACACGCGCACATGAGTTTCCCTCCGAGCCTCGTGGTTATTGCAGGCTCGAGAATCATTGCAGTTATAGCATGGAACATTAACATCAATTACAAACTTGGAGATACAAAATAACTATTATTACTGCCTCTAGGGCATATCTCCTACAGACTCCCACTTGCACTAGAGTCATAATCTAGTTACATGGCTTCTCTAACACCAATGGCTATACGGTGGTGCTCATGCTTTGCTCATGGTAGAGGCTTTGACATCGGGTCTGACACGTTCAGATCCATGTGAACTTTGCGTACTTTCACTAAACCCTCTTTGACATGATACGAATGAGTTTATATTTGCATTCAATATGTCTTGTCTTATGGTGAGAACATGGCTCCCTTGCCTGAGCCACGGCGCCACTATTATCACAATAGATTTCCACCGGGTCCAGCGCACTTGGAACCACACCAAGGTCTTCAAGAAATTGCTTGATCCAGACCACCTGCTTGGAGGCTTCTGAAGCAGCAACATATTCGGCCTCTGCTGTAGAATCCACCATAGTATTTTTTTTGGAACTTTTCCAGTCCACTGCATCACCGTTCAATATGAAAACATAGCCTGATTGAGATTTGAAGTCATCTGGGTCAGTCATGAAGCCTGCATCAGTGTAACCACTTACAATGAGCTCTTCATCACCTCCGTACACAAGGAGTAAATCCTTGGTCCTTCTGAGGTACTTAAGAATATTTTTGACTGCGGTCCAGTGTTCCAATCCTGGATCACTTTGGTACCGGCTGCTAACACTTAGCGCATAGGAAACATCTGGTCTTGTACATAGCATGGCATACATAATAGAACCAACTGCCAAAGCATATGGAACATCATTCATTTGTACTCGCTCATCGAGAGTCCGAGGACAATGATTCTTGCTCAGTACTGTGCCAGGTGACATGGGGAGTAGGCCTTTCTTGGAGTTCTCCATGTTGAACCTTGTCAACACCTTGTGAATGTACGTGCTTTGGCTAAGCGCTATCAGGTGTCGTGATCTGTCTCTATAGATCCTAATGCCCAATACTTATGCCGCTTTGCCTAAGTCTTTCATTGAAAAACTCTTCTTCAATAAGTCTTTTATTTCGCTAAGAAAATTCACGTCATTTCCAATCCAGAACATGTCATCCACATATAAGATTAGAAATGCTTTTGCGCTCCCACAAAACTTCTTGTAAGCACAAGAGTCTTCGCCATTCCTGATGAAGCCAAACTCTTTGACTACATCAAAACGAATGTTCCAGCTCCTTGATGCTTGCTTCAGACCATAAATGGCCTTCTGAAGCTTGCATACCTTTCTAGCATCCTTAGAAACGAAAAAACCTTCAGGCTGTATCATGTATACATCTTCTTTGAGATTTCCATTTAGGAAAGCCATTTTGATGTCCATCTGCCATATTTCATAATCGAAATAAGCAGCAAATGCTAGTAATATCTGTACAGACTTAAGCATAGCTACGGGCGAGAAAGTCTCATCGTAGTCCACTCCTGAAACTTGCGTGAACCCTTTCGTGACAAGTCTAGCTTTATGGATAGTAATGTTACCATCCATGTCTGTCTTTCTTTTGAAAATTCATTTACAACCAATGGGTTTTATGCCTTCTGGAAGTTCTAACAAGTTCCAAACTTGATTTTCGTACATGGATTCCATTTCGAATTTCATGGCTTTGTGCCATTCCCTTGAGCTAGGCCCGCCATCGCTTCCTTGTAGTGCGCAGGCTCATCATCTTCAAGGATGAAGATTTCATTATGAAACCACTCAGGTAGCTGGATAGCCCTACCTAATCTGCGCGGTTCAGTTACAACTTTGTCTGAAGTTTCTGCATCACATGTGACAACTTCCGGCTCAGTTGTAGGGATAATTTATGGAATTACTTCCGGTTCCTCAGCCATATCAATGGTCACCGAAGATTCACTAATCTCATTAAGTTGTACTGTCCTCCCACTTAATTGTTTAGCGAGAAAATCTTTCTCGAGAAAGCGTCCAACTTTTGCGACAAACACTTTTCCCTCAGACTGGTTGTAGAAGGAATACCCAATGGTGTTATTGGGATAACCTACAAAGTAACATTTGTCAGATCTAGATTCTAGTTTGCTTGGCTGTAAACGTTTTACGTATGCCTCACATCCCCAAACCTTGAGATGCGACACATTGGGTTTCTTCCCATACCATAATTCAAATGGCATCGCCTCAACAGACTTAGACGGTTCTCTGTTTATTCTGTGAGCAGCATTTTCTAGTGCGTGACCCCAAAAGGATATCAACAGATCTGTAAGAGACATCATCGACCTTACCATGCCCAACATGGTTTGGTTACGTCTTTCCGACACTCCATTTCGCCGTGGAGTTCTGGGAGGCGTAAGCTGTGAAGCGATTCCATGGTCACTCAGATGTTGGCTAAACTCATGACTAAGATATTCGCCCCCACGATCTGATTACAGAAACTTAATTCTTTTGTTACGAGGATTTTCTACCTCATTCTAAAATTCTTTGAACTTTTCAAAGGTTTTCGACTTATGCTTCATCAAGTAGATATATCCATACCTACCTAAATTGTCAGTAAAAGTCAGGAAGTAGAAATACCCACCCCATGCTATTGTGCTCATTGGACCACATACATCACTATGTATTATTTCCAACAATTCACCTGCCCATTCAGGATGATCCGTGAACGGCGTCTTGGTCATTTTCCCCATCAAGCAAGCCTCGCATGTGTCAAATGATTCAAAATCAAAAGACGGTAAAACTCCATCTTATGGAGTCTTTGCATGCATTTCTTTCTGATGTGGCCAAGACGACAGTGCCGCAAGTAAGTGTTGGTGGTATCAGCCTTCTTAAGGTGTTTAGCATTCACATTAAAGACATCATTTCCACATTCAAGATTTAGTATGAAAAGGCCCCCAACAATGGGTGCAAATCAATAAAACATATCCTTACAATAAAGCAAACAACCATTGTTCTCAGACTTGTAGGAGTACCCATTGTGTACTAAACATGATCCAGAGATAATGTTTCTACACAATGACGGAACAAAATAATAATTACTTAGTTCTAAGGTAAATCCTGAAGGGAGACGTAGAGGCATAATGCCGACGGCTTGAGCGGCGATACCAGCACCGTTCCCGACGCGCATCATGACTTCATTCTTTGCCAGCTTGTGCACATTCTGAAGCCCCTGTATCAAGTTGCAAATGTGAGCAACCGATCAGGTAACAAAATAGCCAAGACTTAGAATTTTCGCTAGCAAGCAAAACGTCAATGACATTAACCTGTATAACAATTATACCTTTCTTATCTACCAGGTACTTTTTGCAGTTCCTCTTCCAGTGTCCTGTGCCTTTGTAGTAGAAGCACTCAGTTTCAATCTTGGCTCCACCCTTAGAGTTGTGTTGGGAGCCGGTCTTACCGATGCCCTTGCCATTCTTGGACTTGCCTTTCTTCTTGAAACTGGCGGTTTTATTCACAAGCAACACTTGCTTGCGATTTTTCTGCAGTCCTCCTTCCGCAGTTTTTAGCATGGGGAGCACCTCATTCGGTGTCTTCTCCATCCCATTCATGTTGTAGTTCATGATAAAACCGTCGTAATATGGGTGGAGTGAAGCAAGCAACATGTCCATCATATGGGCTGGTGGAATTGGAAATTCCAGGGTTTTAAGCCTTTCAGCGTAGCCAATCATATTGACTACGTGTTCGCCAACTAAACTGGCCTCAGCCATCTTGCAATCCATCATGGTCTTTGTTATATCATAACATTCAGACCGTGTATTTTGCTTGTACAGAGCATCCAATTCCCGGATCATATCACGGGCGTTATGGAATTCAAAACATTTTTGAAGATCTGGACTCATGCAAGCTAGCATGAGGCACTGCACTAAGTTGCAGTCATCATCCTTAGTGGCCCAGACATTTTGTTCATCTTCCGGGGCAGTAGCCGCCAGTTTAGCCGGAAGAGGTGTGTCAAGCACATACACTTTCTTAGCACTCCCGAGGACAATCCTCAGGGTGCAGACCCAGTCCGCATAGTTATTTCCAGTCGCAGGTAACTTCTCTTTCTCTAACATCGGGCCTAAGCTGAATGGTGCATTGCGAGCCATGTGATCTACAACGGTAAACACAAATTTCACTTAGACATTGTTCATAATTAATTTGCACTAGAGAATAAACGATTTTATTCTAAGGTGCGCTCCTAATCAAATCAATATCTCTCATAATTGATTGTGAGTGATTCAAGATCCACATTTCCATTCAACGCCATTGAACAAGATGAACACTGATGGCCCAAACTTCAATCGGTAGGCAAACTTGCCGATCACATCTCTATGTGACTCTTGTTCATCTTTCGATGGGCGTGTTCCAAGCTCAGGGAGATCCTTCCAGAACATCAAGACAACCAAGTGATCTCGCTGCGAGGTCTCAACTCACCCGCCTCACACTTCTCTAATCATTCGTACCCAGGGAGATCCTGCGATACCCCGAAGAGATAGGTGCCGTGACGGTGCTACACTTGGGAGAACACTAACTACTTGATATTTTAAGTGAGAGATTAAACTAATAAAAAGTGACTACCGCGCAATCAAAAGGTGCATCATAAGGGATAAACATCTCAGGCAATTCATAATAGCATGATATGGTATAGCCCTCTCTGACGAAGAAGTCTTTATTTTCTTCGTCTTCGGCATTTGCGTCGGTGTTCACCTTCGCGAAAATTGCCACCACCTTGTCGATGCACCAGATAGTATTTCTATCTCTATAGCTAATAAAATAAGTGCATTACATAAGGTTGACACGCAGGTCATTAAAGTGACAATCATATGGCTCCAGCCATCATGCCGAATCATGACACGCAGGTCATGTTAATTAATTTATATCATATAGTCATCTCATACATAATCAAATTAATATGAGCATTGCTATACCACATCACATGCCATCCTGTAAAACCAAGTTAGACGCCTCTAATCGGTTTATGCAAAAATTTATTTTACGTGGCTTCTAAGGTTTTGACTTAAACCGCAGCTACCAACGTTTATCATCAAGTATGATTATTCAAGTCGCTAGATTAACTTTGCGGGGTGTATGAAGCATGAGATAATAAAATCTTGAACTCCATACTGAACTTCGTCATATGCATGACCACCGTGCAGATCATATCTGCATTGCCTTTAGTCTGTGAAATTTCATCTTTCTTTTAACTACGGTGGAATTCAATGAACTGTTAGCACTTCGTTGATCAATCAGGATCGTGGATTGCCAGAACTTTGAAACTCCACCATGCCATTATCAAGATCAGAAATATGTAAATTCCATGGAAGCAACAAGAACATCGGGTAATAGATTTCATCTGCTACCCGCATAAATAATTTTCAGCAATAGATCTCATCTACTACAAAATTATACTATGCAATACCCACACATATCTATGTATTCTAGATCTTAACATGGATCTACGCATAGCACGTCTCATGATTCCACTATTGGGGAACGCGACAGAAAAAAATTCGCTACTGCGAGCACACCCAGGACCACTATGGAGATGCATACAAGGTTTCGATCTAATCATTACCGACTCAAAATGCAGTGGAAGTAGAGTCGATGTAGATCATCGGTGTGGATCCCCGCAGCTAGGATTTACAACCTCTCAATCACGAGGATATTCTCCCTCGTCTGCTCCTTGGACAATACCTGGACTGCCTTCCGGGAGGCGGTCGAATAGTCCCTCAGATGGTGTCACGGACAGCCCTTCCGGAGGACCCTCGAACACGGACGGTATCTCAGACAGCCCTTTGGGAGGACCCTCGAACAGCCCCTCTGGCAAAAGATCGAACCTAGGACCTCTATATGGGGTTGCACACATACGGTGTCAGCTATCCGGTAGGGTTCGCCATCCAGAACTAGTTCCTGCCGGAACTGAGACAGCCTTTTGGCTCTACGAAACTATTTCAGTGGAAGGGAGAGAGAAGGCCAGATCATGCATGGCATTTGTATGAGAGTAAGGAGTGAGTGTGGAGAGCTCCTCTACACCTCCTTATATAGGCCAAGGCAAGGGGTGGGGTGGACATGGAAATACCAAAATGCCCGTGAGGTGAGCCCTTCACAAGGGCATAAATGGAAAGCAAGTGGTGCTCCATGGGGGAGCACCACCTTGGCCGGCCAACACCTTGTCCCCCCCATGGGGGGGCCCACAACCCACCAAACATGCCTCCACAAAACAAGGATGCTCCCTACACAAAAAGCCACCAAACAAGCTGCCCACGATTCGTGGGATCTTGTCCCCTCGCGCAGGGACAAGATGTTTTCCGTGATCGTTTTTCTGAAAAAAAATTGGAAGGTCCTAGAAATTTCCGGCACCCTCTAAAATTATTCTAGGCACATTTCGAAACATTTCCGGTATGGTGGTTTAATTTAGAAACATCTTCGTTTACTGATGGAGCTAAGAAAGTAAGCTGCAAGTGGGTCTACAAAGCCAAGTATGATTCCAAAGGGAATGTCGAATGGTTCAAGGCAAGGCTTGTGGCAAAAGGGTTCACACAAAGAGAAGGAATTGACTATAAACAAACCTTCTCCCCTGCGTCAAACAAAGATTCTTTCAGAATCGTCATGGCATTAGTAGCTCATTACGACCTAGAACTACACCAAATGGATGTTAAAACGACATTTCTAAATGGTGACCTAAAAGAAGACGTTTACATGGCTCATCTGGAAGGTTTTGTTGTGGAAGGGAAAGAACATTTAGCATGTCATCTAAAGAAATCAATTTATGGCTTGAAGCAAGCTTCAAGAGAGTGGTACCTCAAGTTTGATAAGATTATCAAAACTTTTGGTTTCACCAAAAATGTTGTGGACAACTGCATATATGTTAATTTAAAGGCAGTAGGTTCACAATTTTAGTCATATATTGTTGGCCTGTAGCGATAAGGATATGCTACATGAGACCAAGAATTTTCTGTCATCCAGTTTTGATATGAAAGATCTTGGTGAAGCCTCGTATGTCCTCGGCATCGAGATTCATCGAGATAGGTCTCGAGGGATGTTAGGACTATCACAAAAGGCATACTTTGAGAGAGTGCTGAAGAAATTCAATATGCATAAGTGCTCACCCTCACCTGCTCCTATAGTCAAGGGTAATAAGTTTGGGACATTTCAATATCCGAGGAACGAGTATGAAACTGATCAGATGAAGTTGGTTCCCTATGCTTCAGCTGTCGGAAGCATCATGTACGCTCAAGTTTGTACACGCCCAGATTTATGTTTTGTAACCGGGATGCTTGGAAGACACCAATCAAATCCTGGACCAGACCACTGGAAGGCCACAAAGAAAGTCTTGCGTTATATGCAAGGAACTAAGGATCTCATGCTTACATATAAAAGGTCTGATAACCTAGAAATTATTGGTTATTCAGACTCAGATTTTGCTGGGTGTGTGGATAGTAAGAAATCCATGTCAGGTTATATATTCACACTCGCGGGAGGAGCCATATCATGGAAAAGTTCCAAACAAATGTTAACTGCTGCGTCTACGATGGAAGCAGAATTTGTAGCATGTTTTGAGGCCACCGGGCAAGCTGTATGGCTGAAGAATTTTATTCCCAGACTTAAAGTGGTTGACAGCATATCTAAACCAATTTTATTGTACTGCGATAATGAACCCGCAGTTTTCTATACGAGTAACAACAAGTCAAGTGATGCTGCGAAACACATTGACATCAAGTTTTGTGTTGTGTGAAAGATAGAATCCAGGATTAGACAATTAATGTTAAACATATAAGAACGACACATATGCTTGCGGATCAGCTAACTAAAGGCTTCCCACCCAGTATTTTTCGTGAGCATGTTGCTCGCATGGGGTTACCGGAAGCCTTATGATTCTGGAATAAGAGGACCATTAAAATAAACCACTCCCAATAAGCAAAAGGTTTTCCATTTCGAAATAGGCGGTTATGCCATAAGTGTTGAGGTTCTATGGCATTTTACTAGCTGTTGTAACACCTCACTTTGGTATATCATTCCTATGGAGAATGGGTGAATGAAGTTAAGCCTAACAATCAAGGGGGAGAATGTTGGTTTGATCTAGTAGCTTAATAGGCCAGTTGGATCTCGACGTCCAGTAGACCCTCTGCTACGACTACATCATCCATCCACCTCGCCTGCACTGAGCAGGCGATCATGTCCGCCTACATGACATGTAATGAACCCTAAACCCCTTCTCTGTTCATGTTAGTTGGGTGTTCTAGATGCAATCAGATCATGTGTATAGCATCCTAGTGATGCATCAGTTCTAATAGTGTTCACTCAGTTAAGAAATCCTATAAGCTGTACATGGATGTTGTGTTCGCATACAAACACGTCACCGTTTACCCTCGACGCCGGGGGTGATGCACCGCAACTGTAACACCCCATGTCATTAGCCACAGTAATCACTTTTAATAATGACAAGTCAGCATGTTTAATAGTGCATAATCATCATTAGCATCATATTGCATTTCAGCTCCTAACTCAAATTCAAATTTAAATGAAAGTGGAAAATAAAAGTTATCCAACATAGAAACTAAAATGTTAAATCAATAACAAATAATACAGAGACTATTCAAAAATTGAAACCAACAATTAATAAATTAATTAGGTGGCACTAACATTACCAAATCAGCAAGGATTAATGCATTTTAATTATTATAAAAATTTGTGTGAATTCAAATTGTCTACAAACCAATTTTGGACAGTGGTAGATAGTGCCAAACATTTAATGGAACAGTTGCCTTATTTTACAACAATTATTTGGAATAAAAACAAGAGACAAAACAGAAAAGAAAGAAGCAGAAAAAGAGAAAAAGAAAAAGGCCTAAGCATCTACTGTGCACTCGGCCTGCCCGCTACAGCCGCGGCCCAGCCCACCCCCGCGTTTTCCCCCACCTCCCGCACTGCTCACTCCGCTGCTGTCGAGCACCTGTAGCGCATGAGCCAGGCCCCCCCTCCGAGCGATCGACAGCGCGCCCGCGCGCGCGCTGGGTATATGAGCGACCCCCTCGACCTCGCGGACGAACCCTAGCCCAGTTTCCCCCCTTCCTCCCTCGTTCCCCACCTCGCCCGAGCGCAACCATGGCCGCCACCCCGACGTAGCCACGGCCACCGTGCTCCTCTCGCCGCCGCTCCGTGTCCGTGAGCTCCGCCGCAACGCGCCCGACCTCCTCGACTACAAGCCTGAGCTCCGGGCGCCCTGCATCGCCCCCACGCCGTCGTCTTCTTCCTCGGCCACCGGAGATCTTCCTCCTCGCCGACGACGCCTCTGCTGCTCCAAAACTGTCACCGGGCCACCGTGCGCCTCCGCTGTGAGCTACTCCCCCCTCCTCATCTCTTTGTTGCTTCTCACGCACGCGCTAGCCACCTCTCCACGTGAACCCGAGCCCGACGCCGCGGATCTCGTCGCCGACGAGGCTCCGGTGACCATTTGGTCACGGGCACGAGTCCCACCGCTTCGTCCGCACGCGTAGAGCATATCTAGCCCGCACTGCTTCGTCGATTCCACCCCCGTACAAACTTCGGCGCCCGCCGCGAGGCTCGCCGCCGACGTTACACGCCGTTTCCGGCCGCGCCACCGCCACCACTTGACGCGCGCGAGCGCTAGCTCTAAAACGCAAGTGACCGCGCCCGTTTTGGCCCTCCGTAGGCGAATCCCGAGCCGCTCCGGCGATCTTCCGCCGCGGAAATCGTCGCCGGCGTGTTTCCGGTGACGCCGCCGACGTGGTGCATGTGGGGCCCACTCCTGGGTCGCTGACCAGTGGGTCCCCAAGCCCCACTTTGACCCGTTGACTGGGTCAACCCTGCTGACTGGGCAGGCCCAGTCACTGACATCTGTGCCCCACCCCATTTAAACGATTTTAAATAAATAAGTAATTAGTTAATTAGCTAATTAGTTAATTATAATACTAATCAGTCACTAACTGCTGGGGCCCACCCTCTAATTAGTTCAGTTAATTAAATTAACCCCTCTGATTAAACCACAGTGTATGACATGTGGGTCCCACCTGTCTGGTTTGACTGGTCAGCCGACCAGTTGACCTGCTGACGTCATGCTTAGGTCATGCTGACGTCACTTACACTGTTTTGGATAATGTTTATTTTAAATATTTAAATAAATTCCAGAAATTAGTAAAAACTTTAGAAAATCATATTAAATAATCCGTAACTCCGATGAAAATAATTTATATATGAAACTTGCTCAGAATTTCGATACGAACCGAATACGTCCTCCGTATTCCTGTCAGACGCCCGTAGCTATATAAACGTTGAACTTTTAGATCGATTTCGATAAATGAATAGTGCCCAACTTTAATTAAATAAATCAGAATAAATTCCTAAATTAACTAAATCATTTAGTTAGGCAGTAGAACACCCCGGCATATCATTTAGGCATGTCATGCATATTGTTTGCATTATTGCCGTGAATTTATTGTTTCTCTCCCCCCTCCTTCTCTCTCGATAGACGCTGAGACCGACGATGCTGCACCTGGATACGACTACACTACCGACGAGCAGCCCGTTGGCGATCTCTCTCTCTTGCCAGAGCAACCAGGCAAGCCCCCCCCCCTTGAGCATCCAGATATCGCCCATTCTATTCTCTTGCTTGCATTAGATTTTGCTACTGTTAATGTATGCTTCTATTCTGATGCATAGCCTGCTGTTGTAACTTGTTCATTGCTACCTTACCTGCCTATGATAAACTGTTTAGTATAGGTTGGTAGTGAACCATCAGTGACCCCACCACCTTATCTTTGTTGCCCCTGCTTGATCATCGATGACTCGATCAACGTGATCGTCGACCAGAGACCGACACCTCACTTCACACCCCCTTAGATGTACGACTCTGCGTAGTAACTATCGAGTGCCGAGGGTGATACCTCGTAACGCACTCCTGATGAATACTCTGCGGTGTAGCTGTTTGGTCGTGGTCATCGAGGGTGATTCCTCCTTCTCCACTTCCGATACGACTTTGTCGTGCGACCCCTCAGTGTGAACCTCGAGGGTGATACCTCATACGTTCACCCTGATGATTTCGTCGAGTGGAATCTGCCGAGGGTGATTCCTCGGGTTTCCCCCTTGATGTTATGACCACACGATTACTTGACCTTTGTTACAGGCGGGTCCACCCTGGTGGGTACCCGCTGGGGATCTATGATGTCAGGTGTGCCGGAAGGGCACTCGAGTGTGATATTGTGGTGGAGCATCAGAGACTCTGATTGTCTCCGCGTGATACTAATTGAGCCTATTGGATTTGGGTGTGTGATCTGAGTGGGTCGACGTGCCCTATACGCACTACCACCACGCGGGATAATGGTTATGGGACCCTCTGCGAAGTACGTTTCTCCCAAAAGCTCGTCTGACGTCACGATTCACCATGCGGGCTGATTGTCGGGATTGGGCTAGATACTTCACTGACGAGCTCAGTGTCGCGCCTGCACCCCGGCCAGTCTCGCAACGCGCAGGGTGCCCAGGGCGATGGCCCGAGACCTCTGGGTGCATAGGTTAGTCCGGCGTGCTGACCTCTCTGCCGAGCCTAGGTAGAGCGCTGCTTCGTGTTGATCTTCCGAGGACGGGCATTACCCAGCAAGTGTGTCCGGCCAGAGTTGATCGAGCGTGTTGGGTAACAGTAGTGCACCCCTGCAGGGATGAATCATCTATCGATAGCCAGTCCTACGGTAAAGGACGCTCAGTTTGTGTATCCCGATCTACTACTTGAACTAGATACTTGTTACTTAATTGAAGCTTCGGGATCGCTTTCTCGCTTGGGAGTCGAGGAAGGATCTTTAAGCTATACTTCAACATGTTTGCTAAATAAAATGCTATTCTATTCTCTTCTACTGCTGCAAGATGATGGCCTTGTGAAGATGTTTGAAGATGCTAGTCTTCGATAGGACTAGGCCTTCTCTCTATTCTGGCATTTCTGCAGCCCAGTCCACTTATACAGCCTTTCTCCATTGATAATGTTGCATATGTAGTATAGATCCTTGCTTGCTGAGTACTTCGGATGAGTACTCATGGTTGCTTTACTTTCTCTTTTCCCCATATACCCCACCTTGATGGTACATCAGACGATGGAGTCCAGGAGCCAGATGCCACCACCGGAACTTACTACCAGGAGGGTCCAGAGGGCACTTACTACTGGATTGAGCCAACCGACCAGGAGTAGGATCGGAGGCTCCCAGGCAGGAGGCCAACGCCTTTCGATCTAGTGTCGCTGTTTGTGCTAGCCTTCTTAAGGCAAAACTTGACTAACTATGTCTGTACTCAGATAATATTTGGATGACTGACTTATGTATTCGGATCTTCAGATCCCTGGTCTGTAATATTGTGGACCTCCATTTAAATTGTGTTAGAGTTGTGTTGTGATATCTTCCCGTGAGTCCCTGTGCTTGATCGTACACGTTTGCGTGTATGATTAGTGTACGATTGAGTTGGGGGCGTCACAAGTTGGTATCAGAGCCGACTGCCTGTAGGAAGCCCCCTTCCAATTCCTTGGCCGAAGTTGAGTCTAGACATCAAAAAACTAATTTACTAACTTGGCTGTGTGGCTTACGGGCCCACGTCGCCAACTGGGTGGTGTTAGGATCTTTTATTCCTCGTCCATACTCTGGGACTCTGATCTCTCTTCTACTCGGGGTAAATAAATTTTACTAACGCCGACACTTAGGATCTCGTAAATTCCGTCTACCCGGAGAGCTGGATATCTGTGCGATTTCCCTGTCATTGATCTGATTAGTCTGATAATCATTTTCCTTTCCATTGTTTTGTTTAACCTTTCTCTCCGAGTTGTGTTAAACTTCTCTTTGTCATTTGAAAAATCTGAATTTCCTCTGTTTCAGATGGACCGTTTGTTTCCACCACGTCCTACGACACAGCTTGTGCTTCGCACTTGGGCTCATGATGCCCCTGGGTTTCCAGCTGTCCTGATCGCTCTCATGACCAGACTTGGCTACCGTTGGTATCCTGAGTACTTGGTTTACGAGGATTACCGCGAGTTCAATCAGGAGCAGTACCATGCTGACGTTCGTATCTATGATCAGCAAAATGACTCAGACACCAAGCTACACCTTTTCGACGGTATCGGCGTGACGATTGAGATGGCAGTCCATGATGCCGCCTACTCTGCTGTCGCATGTCTCCGAGGACAGTTCAGCGATATCTTGGATGACTCTGAGTTCCGATTCATTTCGTATGCCCCTGCTGGAGATGCTATTGGATACTACACAGCTATCTGTGCCCCGTACGAGCCTCGTCGCTATGACCCGCATGTTCTGATTCAGTGCACTCAGGCTCTGGATCGCACTGTTCGGGCTCTTGCCGTCGATTTGGTTGCCACTCGAGCACGTCTCTACGATGCTATGACGCAGTTGCTACCCGCTGTTCGCGCAGGGATACATCCTGAGCACATCCTTTACCCACGGAGGACTCAGATGTATGCTAGTATTGATTGGCCTGCTGTTGGAGGTCATACACCTGCACGTGGACCTCTTCTTACAGCTCGAGACCGGATTCTGCATCAGAGTGCACATGGAGCGCAGGATCCTTCCACGATGAACATTCGTCGTCCGCACTTGCAGTTACCCCGTTTCGGTGGTTTTCTCCGACGTTGATGTAGCCTTTGCTATGTCTCGTTGTGTACTTCCTTACCGCGTGCCCGTGCGCCGCCTAGTATGTCTAGCTTTTGAATATGCGCCGTTATGCTGTCCGCATGTACCCGACTCTGTGTATGGATCTGTATGTCTTAATTGACTACTGTTATGTATCTATTACACTACTTAAATTGTTGTCGAGTTACATCATGCTTGTAACTAAATGCTCGCAATTGCTTTTACTAAACTACCCCCTATTGATACTTAGCAGGATGGTTAGACCAGGTGGTCGTGGTCGTGGTACCCCTGAACACCCACCACCGCCGGACTATATGGCAGCCATGATGCAACAATTTGAGCTCAACCGCCAGTTCATGACTGGAATCATGGCTCAGTTTCCGCATCAGAACAACCAGAACCAGAACCCAGCTTCAACAACTTTGACAGAGTTTATGCGACTCAACCCAACTCAGCTCTGCAACTCTGACAAGCCACTGGATGCTGATGACTGGCTCCGCGACATCACTCACGAGATGGAGTCAGCTAATTGTGACGCCCCCGGTTCAATCGTACACTAATCATACACGCAAACGTGTACGATCAAACCCAGGGACTCACGGGAAGATATCACAACACAACTCTAAACACAAATAAACGGAGGTCCTCAATATTACAGACCAGGGATCCGAAGATCCGAATACATGAGTCAGTCATACAAATAATATCTGGGTACAGACATAGTTAGACAAGTTCTGCCTTAAGAAGGCTAGCACAAAGAGCGACACTAGATCGAAAGGCGTTGGCCTCCTGCCTGGGAGCCTCCGATCCTACTCCTGGTCAGATGGCTCGATCCAGTAGTACGTGCCCTCTGGACCCGCCTGGTAGTAGGCTCCGGTGGTGGCGTCTGGCTCCTGGACTCCATCGTCTGGTGTATCATCAAGGTGGGGTATATGGGGGAAAAGAGAAAATAAAGCAACCGTGAGTACTCATCCGAAGTACTCAGCAAGCAAGGATCTATACTACATATGCAACATTATCAATGGAGAAAAGGCTGTATATGTGGACTGGGCTGCAGAAATGCCAGAATAGAGAGAAAGGCCTAGTCCTATCGAAGACTAGCATCTTCAAACATCTTCTCAAAGCCATCATCTTGCAGCAGTAGAAGAGAGTAGAATAGCATTTTATTTAGCAAACATGTTGAAGTACAGCTCAAAGATCCTTCCTCGACTCCCAGCGAGAAAGTAATCCCGAAGCTTCAATTAAGTAACAAGTATCCAGTTTAAGTAGGTAGATCGGGATACACAACTGAGCGTCCTTTACCATAGGACCGGCTATCGATAGAAGATTCATCCCTGCAGGGGTGCACTACTGTTACCCAACACGCTCGATCAACTCTGGCCGGACATACTTGCTGGGTAATGCCCGTCCTCGGAAGATCAACACGAAGCAGCGCTCTACCTAGGCTCAGCAGAGAGGTCAGCACGCTGGACTAACCTATGCACCCAGGGGTCTCGGGCCATCGCCCTGGGCACCCTGCGCGTTGCGTGGCTGGCCGGGGTGCAGGCGCGACACTGAACTCGCCAGTGAAGTATCCAGCCCAATCCCGACGATCAGCCCGCACGGTGAATCGTGACGTCTGATAAGCTTTCGGCGAAACGTACATCGCAGAGGGCCCCATAACCATTATCCCGCGTGGTGGTAGTGCGTATAGGGCACGTCGACCCACTCAGATCACACACCCAAATCCAATAGGCTCAATTAGTATCAAGCGGAGACAATCAGAGTCTCTGATGCTCCGCCACAATGTCACACTCGAGTGCCCTTCCGGCACACCCGAAATCATAGATCCCCAGCGGGTACCCACCAGGGTGGACCCGCCTGTGAAAAAGGTCAAGTAACCGTGTGGTCATAATCAGGGTGAACGTAAGAGGTATCACCCTCGAGGTTCACACTGAGGGGTTGCACGACAGAGTCGTATCGGACATGGAGAAGGAGGAATCACCCTCGATGACCACGACCGAACAGCTATACTGCAGAGTATTCATCAGGAGTGCATTACGAGGTATCACCCTCGGCACTCGATAGTTACTACGCAGAGTCGTACAACTAGGGGGGGGTGTGAAGTGAGGCGTCTGTCTCTGATCGACGATCACGTTGATCGAGTCGTTGATGAACAAGCAGGGGCGACAAAGTAAGGTGGTGGGGTCACAGATGGGTCATACCAACCTATACTAAACAGTTTATCATAGGCAGGTAAGATAGCAATGAACAGGTTACAACAGCAGGCTATGCATCAGAATAGGAGCATACATTAACAGTAGCGAAATCTAATGCAAGCAGGAGAATAGAATGGGCGATATCTGGAATGCTCAAGGGGGGGGGGGCTTGCCTGGTTGCTCTGGCAAGAGAGGGAGGTCGTCAACGGGCTGCTCGTCGGTAGAGTAGTCGTACTCGACAGCAGCGACGTCGGTCTCGGCGTCTATCGAGAGAGAAGGAGGGGGAGAGAAACAATAAATTCACGGCAATAATGCAAACAATATGTATGACATGCCTAAATGATATGCCGGGGTGTTCTACTGCCTAACTAAACGATTTAGTTAATTTAGGAATTTATTTGGATTTATTTAATTAAAGTTGGGCACTATTCATTTACTGAAATCGGTCTAAAAGTTCAATGTTCTTATAGCTGCGGGCGTCTGACGGGAATACAGAGGGCGTATCCGGGTTCGTATCGTCGTTCTGAGCAAGTTTCATGTATAAAATATTTTCATCGGAGATACGGTTTAAAAGATATGATTTTCTAAAGTTTTTATTAATTTCTGAAATTTAATTAATTATTTAATTCAACATTATCCGAAACAGTGATTGATGACGTCAGCATGACATCATGCTGACGTCAGCAGCCACCTGACAGGGTGGGTCCCACCTGTCATAGGCTGTTAGGTTAATTAGGTTTTAGCTAATTAAATTACTGTTTAATTAACACTAACTACTTAATTAAATTAACCTAATCAGGATTAATTAACTAATTAATTAATTAATTATTTTAATTATTTATTTTTATTTATTTCTATTTTTATTTTCTATTTCTTTTAAATCGTTTTTAGGGGGTGGGCCCCATTTGTCAGCGCACAGGGGGGGCAGGGCCCACCGAGCAGTGGCCCATACGGCCACACGGGGCGGGCGTGGGCGCAGCCCGAGCGGGCGCGTCCAGGGTGCGCCCGGGCGCTGGCCACGGGCGCCGGCGAGGCGCGGCTGGACGGGTCGGTGGTGAGCGCGGGGCCACGGCGAGCGATGCGGACGAGCGCGCGGGCGAGGTGTGGGGGCGCGCGCGCGTGCGGGTGGCCGCGGCGAGCGGAGGCAGAGGCGAGAGGACGAGCGGCAGCGGCGGCTGGAGTGGGCGCGAGCGGGGCGCGCGCAGCGCGGTCGGGCGCGAGCCGGGGCGCGGCGACGCGTGAGCATGCGCGCAGCGCGGTGAGCGGCGGCACGGGGGCGCGGTGCGCGCGGCGAGGTGCGGGAGCAGAGAGGGGGAGGAGAGGCCCGAGGCCTCACCGTGATCCGTAGGGACGGGGCAGCGGGGG